>JAAAKQ030233690.1:0-11228 GCA_010016005.3 Zanna intricata | reverse complement strand
TTCGTGGCACAGACATTCGGTCTTATGCTCTAGGGTGACCGAATGGGGTGGTGGCGGGAGAAATGCCAGCAAACCAAAGGCCCAAAGTGTTAATCACATTGTCCTTCAATTCAATTTACTCAAAATCCTCTTGATTTAATTAAAAATCAAGAAGCAGACTCTCAAATAGTCTATAATGAAAACGTACCCTCTGTTTTCATAGAGTTCTCTACTCATCCTAACACTGAATATCTAAGTTAACCAGGGCTCTATGTCAAAACGCTTATCTTGGCGAAGTAAGAAACCAGATGGGCCTGCAGCCACCTGGGTTGCTATGCTATTTATAACAGTATCGACCCCTCAGCCAGTAAAGAAAAACAACACATGACCATAAAAGTTCATTTTATAGCATAACTATAACTATTGAAAACTACATACAAAACTATTTAAAAATCTGCAAGATTAAATAGATCAACAAGGATATAAAGAGTCCTTATTAATAAATATTATTAAAAAAAAAAAAGCAAGACTTACAAAAGAAATGTTAGAAACATAATGTATAAAGTTAAATGCATCTATAACAAATAACTTTATTTAGTGTATCTGTTATCTTGCTGGAAATTTTGAAGTAGAAAGAACATTTTGGTTACCATTTAATTAAATCACCATTTACAGATTAGAAGCAAATTTTAGCCTTAAAATCACTTTTTTATTGAGGAGTGATTTATTGGAAGAGTAAAGTGGTACTTAAAAACATCCAGATATCTTAAACGAACTGTAGTTAATGTTCAGATCAAAAGAATCTGGTCTGTTCTAAACCTAGTTATAACAACTTCCTCATGTTTGTCAGTTCACATTGTGAAATGCCCAGGTAAAATCATCATCTACTTCAAAAGAATTTTTTTCCACTCAGTACATCAGTTTTCAATTAAATTCATAATTGGTCTGTTACGAAAATTCATTTGGTAAAAACTAACCTCTCCAGCTTGACATTCTTGTACTGAGTTCGGTCAGCATTCATTTTAACCCAATTTTTCTGAAAATAACTCATCAGATTTGAAGCTATAATTTTTTTTCATCTACTATGCCACTATTTCAACTAATTATGCTGATTTATTTTAGGTTATTTATAACCTAAAACAATAATATTTAATTTTATTGTGTTAAAAACAGTATCACAATGTCATAGAGAATTGTAAGGTAAAAATACAGTCAGCTATTTAATTATATTTCACTTTTTAAGGTTTTTTCATTTTGTGGATTTTTTAATTTTACTTTTTTAAATTAGTGGGATGATTATAGTCTGATGATGAAAGTTTCATTTACTCAGTCAGTGCAAATTATTTAATAATCCATATTTATCCTTGCTGGATTTAGAAACTGTTTTGAAGAAGCACATATACTGCAGCATCCCCTGATGGCTTATGACCATAAAACTAATCTAAGAACCTGCTCTAAAGTGATACTTATGTAATGCAAAAAAACTGTATCAAAATTGGTGTTGTAGTTTTTGAGAAAAATTGTAACACATACATACGAATAAACACACAACCTCTTGCCCTAAAAGCATATACCTTCTCCATTTCATTGTGGGTAAAAAGAAATAATGTGTTGGCTTAAGAAGAGAGAATATATTCCATGAAGTCTTAGATTAGAATTGATGGAATAAATTGAGATTAATTCCATATTAAATTTTATTATTTTTTGCTTAGTGTCAATTTATTTGATTTGAAGAATATAAGTAGGAATTATATATAAGTTCACATTGGTGTACTATTTATGATCTATTTGCCTGGTGGAGTAATCTCAATAGCAGAAATAAAAAAAAAGAAGTATTCTGGCTGAGAATAAAGATAGGAAATTATTTTTTCCCATTGAACCATGTATTTAACTAACCATTATGATACTTACATTATTCGTTCATAATTAACAGCAGGATCGAAAAAGGATTATGAAGGAAAAAAATAAAAATTTCCATTCAAATTATTTGGAATATAGCTTAATGATCTACTCGTAAATACCTACCTAGCAATGCTAAGAGACTAGTCTTTTCTAATACATAGCAATTACTCCCAGCAGTTTAATGGAAATATCTTCATATCCCTTGTAACAAAGTATCCTTTATTTTTTAACTGATTTTGATAATTATATGTAGAAGAATATCTTGTGAGATTATCTCTTTATAAGTTTTACAAATATCTGGGAAGCTTGCTAAGTCTATAAAATTAAGAGACTGGTGACCTTGAACATAATTGATATCACTCCTGGTTTTAAACTAAATATGACCTTAATTCAGATTATTTGTAGTAATGCTGATGGAGTTAAATATTATGATTTGCAAAAAATGGATGAAAGAGAATTTCATTTATTGATTAAACATTACTTTTTTAAATGGCAAAATAGCATAGGAAACTAAAACAACTCTTAGATAATATTACTGTGAGCTGAATCAATTATAACAGTTTACTTGTGGTTTTCTTATTTTCAGGATGATTATATGAGTTGAGTTGTACCCTCAATAGGCTGTGTAGAATATTCAGTGATAATGAATGTTCCAGACTTCCTGTTGCGTTACAATGGCAGAGTAAATTATTAAAAAAAAAAATTGTAATATGGTGATAGAGGTTAGATGATTGAAAGTACATGAGATTATTAAGACAATAGACATCTCAAATCAATGGGTGCATCTTGTTTTACAGAAAAATTTTCATATGTGAAATCTGTTCACAAGATGGGTACTGTGCTCACAGTTGATCAAATTCTGAACAAATAAACATTTCTAAGCTTGGTTTTAAGCTGTCTCAACATAGTCAAAAGGAATTTTTATGCTGTTTCATAGCAATTGATCAAACTTGAGAACAGTACTAGTGACATGAAATCAAAAAATAGAATACTGGGTTGTATTCAAAGAAGGTGAAAAATATTCTATTAGTAGAAAAGGTGATAACACTGTCTTTTGGAATGCTCATGACATAATCTCCATTTACTTTCTGGAGAAGGATAAAATAATAATTGGACAATATTACACAATTTTCTTCTAGGTCTGTGGAAATAAAGAAAAACTATTATATTTTATGAAAAAAAAATGGTTCTTTACACTAACACACTGCATCATCTCACTATAATGTGATTGCAACTGGAAACTTGTTCAAATTATGTTACAAAATTAATAATTGACTTGTGGATATCTTTTACTAACCTTCATATTGCAGTCTGTTAACAACTATGAAGAAATGGTTGCTAGAAAGAGATTTACATTTAATTTTAAAGCTATTGCCAAAACTTTAAAGACTTAAGTAAATTATACTTTAAGAATGGGATAAAAAACTTGAACTAGTTGGATTAAGTGTACAGACTTGAAAGGAGATTATGTTAAAAAATTAAAAATTTTTCCTAAAAAATTGTTTTATTTCTGAATAGATTCAACAGATGCTCTTCATAACTAAAGCAGAAGATTTGTTTTTAACAAAAACTTTTTTAAGATATTATAAAATTATAATTACTTATTACTGGACTGTTTTGGTATGATAATTTAAGGCCTGATGTTATAAAAATTGCAAATTTTTGCAATTCAAGAAAAATTAGGTTAAATCACTAACAAGTCTTTATCTAACCATAACTTAACATCGCTAGTGTTATCTTTATATTATTTTTCTCATTTTTTAAAATTAATTTTTAAGATAAAAGATCACATCTTTCCATTAATTGCAAGCAGCTTCTTGTCATAGAGATTGCAGTCTTATCCACATTTTAAATGAAAATAAAATAAACTTAAAAAAAAAATAAAACTAACTTGAAAATAATCATAAAAGATACTTTCTTAACTTTTATTTAAATTTTGATATTTAGAAGTTTCTGTTGAAAACAATTATTAAAATGTTATAATCTTTAACTTGGCACTGACAAAAAAGTGACATTTTTACAAACATTATTTTTCAAATAAGTGTGGCAGACATTTATTCATACTCTAGGTAAATCAATGTAATGCATGAACTTAGAAGTGAATATACCTAAGGTTACAATATGGAGGGTATTGCATAACTGACTATTATTTAAACCCTACAAATTATAACTGATGCAAGCTTTCAGTGAAGGTGATGAAGAAAAATTAACTGAGTTTTAATTTTATCTTAATAAAATTGTGTTCAGTGATGAAGCAATCTTCCACACCAGCAGTAAATTGAATTGACATTGTTCAGATGTGGGGTGAACAGAATCCACATCACACAATTAAACATGCATGGAATTCACTCGCCTATGGTAAATGTTTTTGTATGCTGTAAGTTGTCATAAAATTCTGATTCTTTCTTTATTGATGAGTTAACTGTGAATGCCATATCATACCTGGACATGCTTTAACATTACCTAATGCCACAATTACAGCAGGACATGAGTACAGAATTCATTTTCTTGCAAGATGGTGCACCACCACATAATCATTGTGCAGTTGTTGCATATCTCAATAGCAAAGCACTGACTTGGATTGGATGTGGTGGAACAATTTCCTGGCCATCAGAATTGCCTGATTTAACTCCCATGGCCTTCTCTGTATGGGGTTACGTTAAAAACAGGGTGCTTCTTCTTCTGCTTCCAGGAAATGTTGATAAGCTACAGCATGGATAACATAAACAGTTGCCAATATGGATCAAGATACGCTCCATAGGATTTAGTAAGAAGTTGATAACAGATGGGACATCTTCTGATTTAAGAAGTAATACATCTTCTGTATTAACTTACAAAAGTTACCCATATATTGAACATTTGTAAATTAAATTTGAAGATATATTGTATTCAGTATTGCATAAAATATTTCTGTAAGTTACTTATTTTTTTTAATTATTAAAGGTTACGTTTGTATAGTTAATTAGAAATACTCGTATAAATTGAATTTCTTTTTGTATTTATGAATAAATGTGTTTTGTTTTTATAAAATTGTAGGGTTTGATGGTAGTCTATTGTTATAGTTAGTTAGGTCTAATCTTATTAGAATATTAACAATTTTTTTTATTGTAATTTGATACTAAGCAGCTTTTATTTATTTTCATATGTAATGCATTATATTAATTATTCTACTTATTTATTTAAAATATGTGTTCTCACGTGCTAAGCAGTGAAAAAAAATTTAAGTTGTAAAACCATCTGCGGCAGATAATACAGCGAATAAATTATAAAAAAGCATGTCAGGTAGTTGATATCTATGTGATCTATTAAATATTTGCTTGTGTCGTTATATTTGTTAAGCAATAAATACAATGATATTTATGAAGGTTTGTAGCGTTGTACAATTCTGAAGAAAAAAAACGCCATGCCCTAATCCAATTTCCATCATATATATGATGATGAACAGATTAACTAGATTTGAAGCGCGTTTCCTGAAAACAACGATGTTATTTTTAATATAAAAACCATAGAGTATAAATTACGTAACAGTACTAGTAATAATTATTTGCATAATTCTTGACACTCAATACCTTAGTAGCTTATCGTATGTTTGTTTAAACTGTAAGTAGTTAAATTTATTTAATATCAAAATCACCATACAGCTGATGTATTTTGACTGATTAATTCGGCACTTGCTGCAGAGGCAAGGTAGGACGCCATTTTTTTATACTTTCATAAAAATAGAATGTTGATTAAGTAGCCTTTATTTATTTGTGCAATTAGTGTAGTAAACGAAATGACTAAAACTAGTGTTCGATTTTAGAAGCAATATTATATTTTAATGTTAAGTCTTATTATATGAGTGACCGTATTAGTATTTTTTTGTTATATTTTTTATGAGATCTGTCTGTACATTGTTGTTTTAAAATTAGGTCTCGAGGGTGTTGGCCCCACATCAGGTTAGAAAACAAAGCTGGGGGTATTTGCCCGATTACATTACTCTGTGGAGGTCTGAAGGTAAGCAGTTTTGCATGTTACTGGATTTTAGTCGTTAAAATATAATTCAGCATTAAAGTGTTATGTTACGTGTTTTTGACATTTGTTTATGTTTATGTGTTGCGCTTGTTTTATATGTCGGTATGGTTCATTATTTATTGTCGTAAGTAAACATGTAACTAGTTGTTTGAGGTATCCGTTAGCTTTTAAAGATATTTACTTCAGATCTTTGTTGCCAACCAGTGTGTGCCAGTTTTTTTAAAAGAAAAATTGTATTAATTGATAACACGTTTTATATTTCTGATGTGTGTTGTTTGTGGGCTGTTAAAAACATTACATTTTCGGTAATGTTTCTCATTCGTATAGGAAAAATACTTGTTTGATCATTCAGCTAATTTTTATGTCAATGTTGATGTATCCGTAAAGAAAGATAATTTTTCTTTTAAAAATACTTATGTGATTTGGTTATTGCATGTTCAAATGAAACATTGAATTTGTAACTCATATTTCGGAATTTGACTTTTTTAAGTTATTTAAATGTACTCTTTTATCTTTTTCTTTCATCTGGCTTATGCTAATTTTTGCCAGTGTTCAGATGTATTAATTTTTTATTCTTGCCCTTACTCACAGTTAAAAGCAGATTAATCAGGTTTGAGGATCAAACTGAACATTTATTTTAATGGTTACATTCTGCTAGTGGTATTTGTTGGATGGGTTGTGGTGTAGATTAACTGAAGGATTTAGTCCTAATTGTTTAATAGTTTTTTTGCTTACAATAGAACAAATATATTAAACAATATAAATGTTAGGAACACTTCAATTTAATTTTATAAAACATTTTTCTAGATTATTATTAGCACAGGTCTGTGCTGTAGTACAATAAAGTTATTATCTTCTTTGCACTTTTCTTTTATAGCAATTGTTGACAAGTGAAACTACAAATTTGTACTTACAACATTTTGTTGTTCACTTTTGAGTACTGTGTGTGAGGTTTGAGTATCAATTTTTTTAAAGTTACATCTAGTAAAAGTGAATAGGCATTTTATGTTATTGCATAGTAAACTATAAGAACTACCATGTGTTATAATTCTAAGAACCTTTAATTGGACTTAAAAATAATGATTTATTGCAATTCAAAATATCTTAAATCAGCCTATTTCATTTAAACAGCTAGATTTTTTACCTGTTTAATTCCCATTTTAGAGTAAGTATAATTTTATTACTTTTTATCCGTAATGCCCTCTACTGATAACTTCTGGCATTTTTTAATCAACCCTCTCAGAACTTTAAATTAAACAGTTGTTTTTAAATCCATCTAGTGTGATACTTAAAGTAAATTAATAAGGTATATTGTGTAATACTTGATCAGTAGCTGACAGTCTCAGTGTGATGAATCCTCATTAAGCTTGGTTTGTATTTGATTCATAATTAAAAATATGTAATTTTTTTTAACAGCAGTCGTAAATGTATAATAAATTTTAAATATTGCAGTATAGGCTAGTTAAAAAAAATTAAATAAAAGTTTCCTGTATGTTGTCTCTAAGAATCAGTAAGATGAAATATTTTATGGATTTGATCTAAAATCTTTTTACTTTCAATATTCATTTTTTATAGAACACCTAACAGTGCAATAGTATAAAGTAGGAATATCATAAACACATAAAAAGTTATACTGTTAAAAAATGAATGAATAAATGCTGATTGTTTTATATTTCATCATCAGCATTTATTTCTTTGATACATTTCTGATGATTTTTTTTTTTATACAAATGTTAAGTATTGTTAAACATTACAATCTTCCTTACTCCTTAATCATTTTTGCCATTTTTCATGAACGTAGTAGAATACTTATAATTTAAATTTCTTTTTCTTTACTGTTATAGAGGTGATATTTTATGGTCCTTTTTGATTATCTAAAAATCTTTTTAGCTCTTCTTTGTTAACATTGATCACCTAAACACTTTTTATTCAGTTGTTAATGTGTCCAAATTCAGAACAGACATTTTTTCACAGTATAAATTAATTGTAGAATGTTTACCATTTTTGTGATAAAGAGGACAGTGGCTGTTACAATGCATACATTTACAATTGCCTAATTGAATAAATACAACTAAATCATTATCATAATGGTAAGAATTTCATCTAAAATAAAAAGGATCTTTAACATTAAAAGCAAAATATTTATCAGTGATCTTTAAGAAAAATTATTTTCATTTTTACAGTCCTTTATATTGGAAATTTTTATGTTGATTTAGCTACAACTTTTAGAAATACAGCACACTCTCTCTGCAGATGTTTTTTGAGACCAAATAGGGTGTTCGATAAATGTAAAATTCAGTTAAACTGGCATATCTTTGTATTATCTTTTATTTTTTGATTATATTTTAAAATGAATATTTCCAGGCCCAAAATATATTTTCCAATAGGTTTTTAATAGAAATAGCTGATACATTGACCCTGATGATTTTTTATCTTGCTAAGTAGGGAAACTTTTATTTCCATCTAGTATCCAATTAAAGATAATGATTTGTTTTTTATTATTATTATTGAATTGCTAATGGACACTCCTAAATCCCTGTGTTTCTTGCAACATGCAGAATTCCAAAATTAGGTTCATGTAATGTTCATTATGAATGTAAAAACCCATCAGAGGTTTTGTAATTAACATTTGCCTGATTTTTACTTCAGTCTTTTATAATTATTTCAGTAACTCAAAAATCAATTTGTAATACGTAATTAGTTCACTATTATTATGTCTATCTTATTCTGACATCTAGATGGTTAGTTGATAATGATAGACAATGCAAAGTATTTAATATTTTTAGTTTTTAAGTAACAAACCAAATTTTTATTTTTAGCTTATTCAACATTTTTAACGGCTTAAGTTTTTTAAAAATTATCTGATCAGTGGAGTACATTAAACAGAAGGGGGCATAAATTACATGTTTTTCTCCTTGGTAAACCTCAAATTGATTTGAGTTATAATTAACAATTCACACTAATTTTGTCTTGCCCCATGGTTAAGGTTTGAAATAGCTTGAATCGGTTCATGAAGAACTTTCTTTTGCTTTTTATGTCCCATATTTTATCTATTGAGATTTTAAATGATTAAAATTATATAAGATTAAAATAACTAAGAAATGCAGAATAGAATGTAAAAAAATAATACTTTTTCAATTTCAATAATTTGTAAAGGATTTTGGTAATATTGACAAATATTTTGCCAATATTTATTTACGTGAATTAAAAAAAACATTATGCATACATAATTAACTAAACCTTAATTTCTCCCCAATTTTAAGCTTCAAAATTTAAAGATTCAAACATTTTTTTATAATATGATTTTTCAAAGTTTTCTGAGAAATATAAAGTAGAAAAGTCTGTTCATAATAAAAACAAGAACATATGAATGTGGAGAAATTACATAAAGAGTCAGTTAATTACTTAGTGTGAGCTAAGGTTATATGATTATATAATACGAGGTGTGTGGTAAAAGTAATGAGACTGGTAACACTGCAAGCGATCTGGCAATGCTGTGTCTAGCAGTCCGGGCTAGACCGGTTTGTTCATCCCTTCCACATACTTGGTACAAGTTTCAACTCTGTTCAGCCAACACATTTTTGACAGCACAATCAGTGAAGTTGTGTTTTTGTTGTGTGCAACGAAAATGGAGCATAGGAATTTAGAGCAATGTTGGGTTAAACATCGTTGTTCCCACTCCTGGTAGCAACGCTGGAAGGTTTTAGCGGGTAGGGCTTTTAACTGGTCGGTCACAGTCTTTTGAATGTTCTCCAGAGTTTCAAAACGATGTTTCGTGTTAAACTTGGGGAATCTGCAAGTCTGACCTTTGAAAAGTTGAAACAGGCTTATGGGGAACATTGCTTATCAAGAGTATAAGTTTTCCTCTGACACAAATCGTTTTTGGAAGGCCGAGAAGACGTTGAAGATCAACCTTGCTCAGGGAGACCTTCAACTTCAAAATGTGATGAAAAGGTTGAGCGTTTGAGGGTTCTTGTGATATCAGACCGTTTTTTAACAATAAGAATGATGAGTGAAAAGTTAAATTTAAACACTTTCACCATACATCAGATTTTGACAGACGATTTGGACATGCAAAAAGTTTGTTTGAAATTCGCGCAGAAAAACCTCACAACGGAACAGAAGGAAAATCGAAGAAACATGTGCATTGATCTTCTTGAGAGGATTGACAATGACCAAGAGTTCTTCAATCGTGTGATCACAGTTGATGAATCCTGGATATTTGAGTACAATCCTGAAATAACCGGCAAAGCAAAAAGTAACACACTCTGTTATCTTGACCAAAAAAATGTTGAATGAGCAAATCAAAGATCAAAACCATGTTGACTTGCTTTTTTGACAGTAGGGGGTATTGTGCATAAAGAATTTGTTTCTCCAGGACAAACCATCAACCAAGTGTTTTACAAAGGTGTCCTTGAAAGACTCGGGAAAAGAGTGATTCATGTGAGACCAGACATTGCAGACTAGTGGATGTTTCATCATGACAATGCTCCGTGTCACACGGCCATTTCCATCAAGAAATTTTTTGACCTCAAAACACATTTCTACAGTTTTGTACAGTCTACAGTGACTTTTTCCTTTTCCTGAAATTGAAATGTATCTTAAAAAGGACGTCATTTTGAAACTCTGGAGAACATTCAAAAGACTGTGACCGACCAGTTAAAAGCCCTACCCGCTGAAGCCTTCCAGCGTTGCTACCAGGAGTGGGAACAACGACTCCGCTGGTGTATAGCTGTCCAAGGGAACTTACTATGAAGGGAAATATTATTGTTGTTTGAAAAAATAAAAACTTCTATAAGTATAAAGTCAGTCTCCGTACTTTCCTCACACACCTCTTATGTATATGTTACTTTCATACATTCTTATTCTATCAGCTTATTTACCCTAATTTTACAAACTAATATTCTATGTTATAAAATTATGAAAACTATGTTCTAAAAACATCCAGATAGAAAATTAAGTTTTCTGTTTAAAAATACTTACATAAGTTAGGTAAAAAAACTAATAATAGAAAACCAAAGGAATTTCCTCAAAAAAATAAAAAAAAATATTGAAATGCTCCACTTGTAAGGCAATTGTAAGGTTGAATAAAAAAAAATTGATGTGGGTCAAGTTAAGAACTCCACCATTTTTTAATTTGAATTAAAAATATACATCAAAATTTATCAATAAGAATTGCTACATGATTGAGCTCGTGTGCGCCCACATATACATATTAAAAAAATATCTATATACATATACATAGTATATTTACACATACCCACCGAAGAATATCCTAGTGAATTTTTTTTGGAAAATATGAAAATACTTGGAACATTTTTCGAATGCCTCTT
>JAAAKQ030233656.1:12573-22669 GCA_010016005.3 Zanna intricata | reverse complement strand
ATATATATATATATATATATAATGTTTTAAAACATCAAATATATATTAAGATTTAACCTAATCAAAATTTACTGTTTAAGTTGTACAAAAAAAAAAGAAAAGAAATTGAAACCAAGCCATGTTTAAAAGTCCTTGACATTTAAAGGTAAAAAAAAGGCTGTTCATCACTCCACACATTTAAATCTACTGGAGGATGAGGTTCAAAGAAGAATTAAAAATAACGTTTCAATGGAGGTCAGAAAAAAAAGATTTCATAGTAGAAATAAATCGTCCTACAATTACATAATTGCACATGTACATGTATGTTACAGGGTAAAATTTAATATTTCAAGAACTCAACAAATCAAAACACGTAAAACCACGTCATATATTAACGTAAAATAATTCTTTAAGGACTCCACTAATCCATAACATCCAATATAGTTAATTATTTCAATCACAATCCTTTAAGTTAATAAGTTCAGTAAAATGGTCGCAAACCAAATTATTAATTACGTTAAATTTTTAATTTTTCTTCCAGAAAATGATAATAAACAAAGAGCATCACATTAAATCAACATTAATGTTTAATGAATCGTTTATTTATATTTCACTACCAAGTTTTACTGATTTCAGAATCTTGTTGTATTAATTACAATGAAAATATGATATTTTCCAGAATTTTAGGGAATCTTACAGCTAATTCAGAAAATATATAGTTTACATAACTCCAGCTCTGAAAAACTAGGATTTGAAAATATCTATAAAAATATGATATATTATTTTTTTATGAACAAAAAAAGGAACTTATCCTTTAATATAAATACAAAATATTTCTTTTTCAAAATCTAAGTGTAACAAAAATTTTATTTCTGTTTGTTTATCTGCTATTGCAATAAAGTGAATGGTGATAGATGAATTGCAACGAGTCATTCCGAAATAGAACGCTGTGTTTAAAAACACGCATTTTATTACGAGTACAAAAGATAAAAGCGAGATAACAATCGGTTTCACGATGCCTTCTTTATTGAGTCGAATGTGTTATAACAATCTAGCACAACACCACGAAAATACAGTCTTAATTATATCCTGAAAGGGAAACCTTCAAGTTGTATACTAAAAGACCGACTAAATTGTGAGAATCATTAATCTCAGAGAAAGTAAGTCGAAACTGATCCCTTTTGTAACACATTGTTGTTACAAAGAAAAGTATTCAATAAAAAAAATTATACGTTAATATATAAATTAAACGTAATGTAATATGTCATCTGAATTTACAGTACGTAAAAAAAAGCGACAAACGAACTAGTATAATATTCTATTGAAAATAAAACCTCTAAAATATTGCGTAACAGTCAATTAGGGGCAAATATAAAATAGGCTAACAAAGAATTGAACACATTAAAGACAGTAATATGTCTTGGTTAGATAAATTAATCGAAAATGATTAGATAACAATTAATAATGCATAATAATTGATAAGCATTAATTCCTCACACTTCCAAATGAGAAGGGAAGATAACGGGTTCCTCATAGCGGGTTCAACAATTTAAGTCACGATAAACAACAACATTCAATACATTGTAATAGTAGTGTTGTGTGCTTTCACCACTACATTCAATTCAATTCAATTAATAAAAATGTTAGGTAATATATAAATTGCGATATTCCGTTCCGTACCTTCGTGACAACTGAAAAGCTACTTTCCGGAACAGACAGCGACCTAGTTATTTAAAGACGTTGATTTTGATAAACACTGTAATCGATACAACAGATATATATTTTACAATCGCTTTTTCCCCAAATAAATTTTATAATGGAAAAAATATTAGTATAGATGTAATTAAACATTGGAAAATTAAAATAACTTTATTTATAATTGGCAAAGTAAATCGTTATTTACTTTAATTATTTAATAGTGAAAAAACATGGTTTTATTATTAAGTAAAAAGAAATTAAATACTGTAATAAACTACATGATAAACTTAATTTACCATTAATACATCACGTTTTTTATATCATAAAATAATTCATCCCATAATTATTTAAATACAGTATAAATGTAAAATAATCATCTTTAATATTTAAAATAAACGTGAATAGTACTTCCTTTTATTTATTTATTTTTTTAATTTTTGTTACCTTTTAATTATAAAATATTAGCTAAATCCTAGATTTAAATGTTTGACCTAATCTAGACGTTACCTTTCCTAGGCTTCCTTCTAACACTAAATTAGTTAACCGAGATTATTAAAAAAAAAAAAAAAAAAAAAAAACTAAATGAACAAACAAACTAGTTTTATCATTAAGAATTTTTCAAGATTTATATGATTTTCTTTCGTTTTATATGATTTACATTATATTTTAATTCCTTGGCGCTGATTCAATCATTAGAACAAAAATTCCTAAAAGATTAAAAAAAAGAGACTTCAAAAACTTACTAAAAACTAAAAAAAAATTCTTCGATCTTTAACTTCTGATGTTAGAAGTTAGCACCAAATTATTAAAAATTGGGACTTATTTATCCGTGCTATTTTTGGGCATAGGCTTCAGAAAGGTGTAATTTAAAGAACAGCATTTTTTTTATAGTTAATTTCTTGAGGATCGGTTTTGTTATAAATACATATTTTTAACTTACAATTTTTTTTTTAGTTGAAGTTTTCCGATTAGTCTCGCGTGGAAATAAGTTTCAGTTTTAGCAAATTATACAATATATTATTTTCGATAATAATCGAGTACTAAGTAATGGTAACTAAAAATTAAAATATATCTTCAGATTGTCTATACTATTAAGTAATTTTTCGTTCACAGTTATTTACATCGATAATATCTAGTACAAATTAAACCGTATGGATCAAATTGAAATCTATTTTTCGACCAACCCGGCTACAAAAATTGAGAAAAAACTTCGTAAATAAATTTTAGTAACTTAATTTAATATAAAATAATTAGTATTACAATAAGTTAATATAATGTATTTTATTTAGATAGATTTTATAACAGCATTTTATGACAAAATATTTCTGTCCTAAACAAAAAAAAAAAACAAAACAAAAAATTAAAGACAAAAAAAAACAAAACCATAAAAAAGGAAACAAAAAAAAACAAAAAAAAAAGGAAAACCATAAATTTCCGATCTTGTTTAGAAAATATGGTTGAAAATGAACAACAGATTCATTAGGCAGTATAAGAAAAACATAAGTAACTGTATTTTTCAACAAAGTAAAACAGTTTTATGTAATAATTCAGAAGGAAAATAGCACAGTTTTATTTAGAATTAAATGAAATTGTTGAAATAAATAACAAATACTATAGTCACAGAAAGGTATGCGTGGAATTAAAATGGGACTAAAAGAAAAAAATAATGTAGCACAGAATATCCATTAAGAATGAATATTACTGTTACTTAGAATTCACGAAACTAATATTATATTTAACTTTAAAAGATAAAAAGTGCAATATTTCAGAATACCTTAAATTTAAGATACTGTTTTTATAATTTATAAAATAATAGAACTTAAAACAGAATGTAAACTATGTTATTTGTAAAAGTATAAAAAAAGTAATATAAAACACAAACATTCTTAAAGAAAGAAAAGAAATATTCACAGAAGAAATATAGCTATCTGAAAACTCAGTTGGCAGTAAATAAAAGTTAAATAAAGATCTGAATAAGTTCAGTGAGTGAATAAGGATTTGCTCACTCGAGGGTTGCGTGATACAAGGACTGAATGTAAATATTAAATTCAAATTAAAAAATTAAAACGAAAGGAAAAATACAAAATAGCATAAAAAAAAATAAAACTTGTTACAAGTTCTATAGCAAAATTTTTGTAAAAAAAAAAAGAAGAAAATATATATTAATACTGAATTTAAATATAATCGCATATATTTTCATGCACTGTATAGCACTAAAATATTAGAAACATTAGAATAGAAACAACAGAAAAATTCAACCTTACCGATAATATTAATTTATAGATTAAAGTACTTTCGATAAAATAAAGGTCATCGTCAGGGATATTTGTTTAATACAAGAACTTTATCTGATAGTAAATATATCAATTTTAATTTTTAATTGACATACACTAGTAACCACTAGTTTTTTTTTTTTTTTTTTTTTGGAGGGCGAACAACACCGAAGCGTTATTATCGCCCGACTACTATTATAATACTTCACAGTAATTGAAAGTATATTTTTAACTTCGTACATTACAAAAACATGTGTATCACTGACTTCATCTATATATACTAGAACCATTCTTATGTTGTTATTGCAAAGAGTCTGAAGTAAAATAATTCAATAATACTAAGAAATTACGAAGTTTTTTAAATTTCGTTGATCGACCTTTATAGTATAAATTTATTTAACGAAATTTATATTTTAAAAAATCTTGAGGAAAACTAAAGAGCCATACCCATTTCCAAACAATTTTAATCTTTTCAGATTTTAATTAAACCGCGTGAGACATCAATTAAAAAAATTTATATCTTAATAAATACATCTTGATTGTCATCACCAAATTTTCGTTTTTTTCAACTGCATGTTTTTTACATTTATTTAATTTTCATTTATTGAAATTTATTTAAATCGTATTTTTTTATTTTTTTAAAATATAAAATTAATAACAAAATCTACCTATATATTAATTAAAATTTACTGTCATAACCATTAAGAAATGATATTTGAAATATAATTAATTACATTCCTCAATAATACGAGAGAAGATAATATGCTCGAAAGAAGAAAACGTAGTGTAACGATCAAGTAATAACATAAACAACTGCTGTTGTACATAAGGCAAAACGGCGACTATTATCTTAGAAGAATTACTGTTAAGTCACCTGTATTGACACAAAATATGTAATCAGCATTTGTTTATTAAAGTCGATTCATTCATGACGAAATTATTATTGTTACAAACACTTTCTAATTCGGTTCACAAAACAAATATTTTTTCTTCTTTTTTTAAGCAATTACGAGTAAAAAAGTTATTACTTGGAAAATATCCGATTACTAGAAAATCATTGTTCTAAATCGCTCCAAATTATCGAAGACAATGAAAAGTGATTTTTTAATATGTTATATCAAAAGGGGTAATTATACAACTTTTTAAAGTTTACCGCAAGCGTAAAGTCGAATCGGTTAGAAAATAATCAAAATGAGATATTATTCTTCAGTTTTATTTCATTCTTTTAAGAAAATATTTCAGTACCAAAATAAAGAAGAGTAATTTATACAACACATAAGTTTTGTTTTTATTATATAAACCAACTATTTAACTTGAAACTCATGGAACACAGATATAATTATGTAATTAGTGTATATAATGTCTAAAGTATTATGTACAGCATTATTTATTTAAATTTTTTTGATATTTTTACTACAACTAATACTAGACACCAAAATATTAATACTTTACCAGACAGGATTAAAAACCGTTTGATTAAATACAAAAATTGATTTGACAATTATTGGAAATTAAATCTAAACCCTTATTATTTTATTAAAAGACAATACATGAAATGAAATTGTAGGAGAATATTAGTGGATTACTTAATGAGTAAGATTATTCTATTATAATCGATATTAGATACAGGAATATCTTATTCCTATATAATTTATTATGTAATATTTAGGAATATCGGTAAGACGGTAATTTTTAAGACTAGAGACCGAGGAAAATGTTACAAATATCCAGTAATAATACCTTAAGAATAAAATTCTGATTGTTAATGTTCAAATTTTAAATGAAATTAATACTTTTAAAAAAATATTATTTATAATTTCAGTATAATTGACTTCGATAAAAATAAATATTCTCAAATTAAATAAATATTTCTGCACGAGATTTAAAGCGTTAAATCCATAAACATGTCCTCGATGTAGCATTAAACCTAATCTTTCTTTCTATCACTATATTCAACTTTCCTTGTGTACGCAAGGTGTATCTCTTTCGCTTTGTTACAAAATGCTATTCTCACTATTGGGAGAGGGGATCATCCCTATTGTGTACATCTCTTTATTCTAAAAACAACTCTTCTTATAGTACAAACCCACATAGGCTAGTAGTAAATATATCCTTTAGTCTTTACTCAAATAAAAGCTGAAAATTTATTGCCATATATTAAGAAAAACAAGAATGGATTCAGAAGCGATAGCGACGAGATATCATCCTCAGATCCCACTAAAACCATTTTTAAAAATCTTGTAAAATAACTTCAACATTGATATAATATTCCCTGTAATAAGACCCCTTGAGTGCTCCGATAGCACTCAAGATCGAGGAGCGCACGTCAAGGTGAAATGGGTCGAGTTCTGCTGATGCTTATCATCAAATCCTGGAGGGTTGGATGATGGTTTGCAATCAGCCGGGCAAAGCCGCTTGGACGAAGAGGCTGATTCAAATCTTAGGCTGTGGTTGCAGAGGAGACATGGATAGGTGGACTTCTTTGTCACGCAACTGCTGACCGGTCATGGGACGTTTAACCACTACCTTCATCGGTTTGGTAAGCGAGCAGTCTCCAGTTGAAATTACTGTGATGCAGTGTCAGACACGGTAGAACACAAGATCTTTCAATGTGCACAGTGGACGCGGTATAGGATTAAGTATGGTGTTACTAATCTAGTGCCGGAGACTT
Organism: Zanna intricata; assembly: GCA_010016005.3. NCBI lineage: Eukaryota > Metazoa > Arthropoda > Insecta > Hemiptera > Fulgoridae > Zanna > Zanna intricata. The sequence continues at coordinate 16,048 of JAAAKQ030233656.1, read as the reverse complement.
TGATCGACTACATGCTCATGTCACAGAGAAACTGGGATAATATCAAGTCGCTGGTACAGGAGATTGGATGGCGATGATGACGCACGGGGACTCCCGTACCTCTAGGCGAGTGATTGCAGAATGAGTGGGTTCTGTTCCTGTTTCTTACAGGTGAGGTGAGATGCTAATTTGGCAGCAGTGGTGTGCAAGATGAAGATGTGAGTCCGCGTTTGAATCTCCCCGAGACCGAGTTATACTTAATTGCGGGTCCGGTCTCGGGGAGGAGGAGAATGGAGGGAGGAGGTTTTTAGTCGGTGAGAGCCCGACACTACCACCTGTGCGGGCGGGTGGTGGCTGGTAGAACTTTTTCTTCCTCCTACGAAAAAAAAAAAAAAAAAAAAAAAGAGAGAAGGTATTAAGACCTGATTCATGTTCATTCTATCAAAGTATAATAAAAGATCACAAATTCAACGAAATACGTAGCTACATATATCAGTAACTTTTTCCACCCACTTTTAAATACTGTAACATGAATTTGCTAACTTGCTATACAAACTTCAACTATAATTTTTACGGAGTTATCAATAGTCGTGGATAAAACGTCATTTAAAATTTTACATTACCAAAATTAGATATAAAAACTTTAATACGTTTAACATTAAAGCACCTAATTTCAAAAAAAAAAAATGTTTAGGAAAAAACTTATGTAAGTATTTCATAAGTATATGTGTCCATGCATGTATAAGTAATAAAAATTATTATTTATTACATGGCGCGAGTGGTAGCGTCTCGGCCCTTCATCCGGAGATCCCGGCTTCGAATCCCGATCAGGCATGGCATTTCATATACGCTAAAATCGTTCATCTCATCCGCTGAAGATGTACCTAACGGTAGTTCCGGAGGTTAAAGCAAAAACATGTGCGATGTTTAAAATTGAAAATAATTAAAAAAAAATGGGTTAGATAACTACTTCAAAACAAAAAATACAATGACTTTGACAGCCGAAAAAATAATAATTATAAAACAAAGCGGAGCAGTAATGACAACACGTGGATACAACGCTCCAGTCCAGTATTAATTAAATTTACAAAAACGGAAAAAAAAAGAATAAGTTTAAATTACTATCTTATTAGTTATCACAGAGACATTGTATTAAGCAGTTAATAAAAAGTGATACGGTAACATTTTATAGCATTAAAAAAACTATTATCATTATTACAGGTTTTATTTGCCACAGTTGCTAACAATATTACTTCATTAAAATAATACCGTATGCAAAGAGTACATTTAAAAATAATAAAATTTATTTAACTTTCACTAATGAAATCAAACAGAATTAATCTTAAACTTACGATAACATCTCAGAATATTTACTTTATAGATATTTTACAATATGGAACAATTTTATAATAAATTAGAAAAAAGGAGAAAAATGTTTTAAATCCTTTTCGTCATAACTTCATTTGATTACTTATTTGTTTGCCAGTAATTAATTCAATAAGATAAACGCTAAATACTATTACACTGGAATAAATTTATCTTAAAATATTATTAGACTTAAAATCATTCTTTTGTTTGAAACCATTCTAAAAATAACTAATTGATTTAAAAAGAAAATAAATTTTTAAAGATCAGTTAAAAATAGTTTAATTTTTTAGTATGATTCTCACAAATGAAAGTAAAATATATGACAGTTTAAAAATTAAAAAAATAACATAGTGTTGATAAATCGGCCAAGTCTTTTCCTTACAAAATCATACGATAACTATCGATTTCACTAGTGATATTAGTTAACAAATAAACATTTAATAATGAAAATAAAACAAGCATTTTTCATTACTTCTAACAACTAACAGCCAAGACAAAAAAAAAAAAAAAAGAATGCATAATTATCAATTAACAATTCTGTACTACCTTGATGACATTCCAAAACGTGAAAAACTGAAGATTAATATACTACTCAATAAAAAAAAGAAGAAAAAAATCAATATGAAAAGTAATATTAATATTACAACAAAGAGAGAACATGATATGCCTGAGTCAACATACATCCACAAAACCTTTACTAAATTATTATATATGGTCAATGATAGGGATAATGTATTACTACTATTTCTATATTCATCAAATGTAAATATCTCGTTTATAAATGTTTACCGTCCAGAACTTTTCATGAAATTTTGAACTGTTTTAATTAAAATTAAACTGTTCAAAATAAACAAGAATTTTCATCATTTACAGGAGAAATCTACCTAAATTTATAAATCAAATAAAATTATTAAATAATTTCTTGTTAAACATTTTATATTATAGTGTAGAATATAATAATACCATTGAAATATATGTTAATGTACAAGGGTCTACATTAAAATAATCTACGACAAATTATAAAAAATTGTCATGTTTCGAATCAATTTTATGATCAGATAATAATTCATAATGATGATTTTTTTACCTCTTTTAGAGTATAAAATTTTGCTAATTAAATATTTTAAAAATTTGCTTTAAAAAACAACAACATATTTTTAAGGTATGCTCTCTTTTACATTTAATTATTCTTGTTTAATCCAAATTTAATGTAAAAAAAGTAAAGAATCCTACTAACAAACGAAACAAATGGCCAGCCAGTGAAAGTAGTGAAAGTTAAACATCAGAATATTTCTTCTTTTTTATTATTATTTTTTTCTATTTTATTTTATATTGAAACTCATAAAAAAGATTATGATTTATTAATATTTAGAAAAAAATTGACTATAAAAACACCACAAATAAATTCATAAACGAACTTTATAACGGATTTTTTTCTGATACATCAAAAACTATGTATTAAAATAATCCATAATTAATAGTACAAATTGATTACAAAGTTTAATGAATTAAATAACTTATTACTATAAATTATTTTTAAAAAAACCAGATACTGGGTTTTAAAATTTTCTTAATACTACAAGTCTTAAATTTAGCAGATATTTCGCGAATATATATGAATGTGCGTGTGAATCGTAACACATATATACAAACAAACACGCACGCGCGCATACACACACACACACGCACAAATATACTCATTCCTAAGTATAACAAAATTCCAGGCAATGATTACTAGGAAAATTGAGAAGTGAAATAGTTTTTTTTTTACTTTCTTCACTACGCCCAAAACAATTTTATTTATGAACATAATAAGCCTTCCGAAATGCAGGTTATATTCAGTCTTGCAAGAGTCTTAGTCTTCTCTCAGTTCCTTCCGTGGGTTTGCTGTATAATCTACAACATTATACTCGGAGAAGGCTATTTAGTTTAGTAGCTGCAATAACGTAATGAAGCCATAATGAATGCAAGGTCTGACAGTATAACCGAAATTTTTATCCGAAAATAATTATATTCCCTTTCAGCAGGAAACAATAATTTCATATACTTTCTCTATTAAGAAAGGGAAAATTCAAATATACTATATACGCAGAACTATTTTAAGGATATAAAGAATTACGGTAACTAA
>JAAAKQ030233645.1:0-11228 GCA_010016005.3 Zanna intricata | reverse complement strand
TTATTATTGCCTTTGTCGGTAAAGCTTGTCTGTTTTATTATTTGTATCTTTTATTATTATTGCCTTTGTCGGTTAAAAGCTTTTCGTCAGATACCTGACTTATTGTTGTGAATTGCTACTCACCCTTTTTGCAAATATTCCAGGTGGTTGTGTTTTTCTATGTGCTTTCCTACAGCCCGCCTACATTCCATTTCCACGTTCAAGTCTATTGTGCGTGTCGGTACGAGGTTTTCTTATTTCTTTCCTATCGTAATATGTTCAGTCTTGCTTCAACATCGTGGCGTACGGACCAGTCTTCCAGATCCGGAGTTCATCCGTTTAGTCCGTCGCATTCTAACAATTTCTATAATTTTAAGCAGTCTGGCTTCAATATCGTGGCGTACGGACCAGCCTTCCAGACTCCGGAATTCATCCGTTTAGTCCGTCGCATTCTAACAATTTCTATAATTTTAATCAGTCTGGAGTTAAACCTTGTGGTGTTCGGACCAGCCTTCCAGACCCGGAGTTCATCTGTTTAGTCCGTCGCGTTTTAACAATTTCTATAACTTTAATCATGTCAATATCTGTATAATTTCTTCACGTTGAATAAGTTCTCATGTTGATCAGTAAAAGCCCGGCTCTGCTACTAGTAACATTATTTACTTTATCAGTCGCTGTACCGTTTTTAGTTTAATTTTTATTGGAACATTTCTCTTCAAGTTTATTCGCAGCGTTACGCAAAATTCCGTTCAGGAGCTTTATCTTCTTCAGTCAATCCTCACTTATTTGATTTCAATCTATTGGATCTTGGTCGTCGCTGTTCTTCAGCGTACGTTTTCGCCGTAGTCCTGGATATCTGGATGCGTCTCTCTATCAATCTCTATTAAATCTCTACGCCTCGTCTTCAAGCATCATCGACTTTCCTTATTATGTGGAAGCAATGTACAGTGAGTTTTTGTTTTAAGTTTTTCACTGTTTAACTAAAATATTTAAAATTACATTGAAAGTAGTGTTACATGTTAAGAAACTGTAAATTTACTTTTATATTTAATATAAACTCTCTAATAGATTCTATACAATTGTTATTGTAAAGTATAGTATGTGCATTAATTTTTCTCGCATTTTGTTAATTAGAAACAGATTAAAACAATTTTTCTTTTGACTATACTTAATTATCTGCAATAATAATTAACTATTGATAATGTGTTCAGCAATACTGTAATTTTTTTTTTAAATATCTTTTTACTCAAAATAGTCAGTTTTACCATACTAGTGTTTGACTTGGTTTATTACTCGATATAACTAAGATTATATCATTTATCATATACATTTTATATCATTAATAATGCAATTGCTGTTTATTCAAAATTTAAATTAATTATTGTTGTTGAGTCTCTGTTTTATTATTTTAAACCACCACATTATACAATCTTTTTCATACCAGAGCATTTTATTTTTTATGACCTATTTCGAATTATCCTCGCACGGCTATTTGTTGGCTATTGCTCTAACAATTTACATTTATGTATATCTTCCTCATTTATCCTTTGAAGTAATACGTTACGGTAGTTCCGGAGGCTAAACAGATAAAGAGAGGTCGACCATTCCCGAGATATATGGTTAATTGAAACCCAACTACCAAAGAAAACACCGGTATGCACAGTCTAGTATTCAAATCCGTATAAAAATAACTGCCTTTACTACGATTTGAAACTTAGAACTCTCAACTTCGAAATCAGCTGATTTGTGATGACGAGTTCGCCATCAGACCAATTCTTTCTTTTTTTCTATTTAGCCTTCGGAACCACCGTAAAGTATTACTTCAAAGGATAAATGAGGAAGATATACATAAATGTAAATGAAGTGTAGTCTTGCACAGTCTCAGGTTGACCGTTCCTGAAATGTGCGGTTAATTTTCGTTGAGTTTGACCTATAATTTTTTTTGCAGTTTTAATTGGGATCATAATAAATTTGGAGTGAAAATACACATAATATCTAAATAAGTTCTTTTATGATGAAAATAATTTATTGATAGTAAACTGAAATTATTAAACAAATTTATACTTTAGTTTTTATGTTATATTACCGTAAGTGGGGAGGCAAAATTTGTTAATGGTGGTACTGCTTTGTACTACAGCTGCTTTAAGTACACAGCTGATCGATGCAAGGCCGGGTTATTCGTGTTTCGAAAATTGTTATGTATTCATTGACAGGTGTTTTATTGTACCATTATACTTGTGTCAGTGGTTTGATTATCCTGTTTGTAATTTTATCTGAATAATAGAAATACGTAATCGATGGCTTCAAAACATTATTTACCTTATGAAATGGAATTGTTTAGAACAGAAGATTATTATGTCATGCTCAACAGTATATCGAGCCTTTGGTGCTGCAGGAAAACTGGTGAAATAAAAGTAAAACCTGGTAAGTGTTCACTTTAAAAATGACAATTTTCAATTTTAGATTTGATTATGATTGATATACTTATTTATTATTAACATGTTACATAAGGATTTTTTTTTTTTAGAAAACACATCTTTATTGAATAATAATAATAATGAAATATAATTCATAACCTTATCGAACACTTTTCTTGTTTGCCCCTTTGCCGAAACTTTAGACTACAACATGAAGAAATAGTAGAATATAAATGTTAAATAATTGTTTATTTATTAAAATATGAAAGAAATATAAAGTTGGTAAGTATGTAAATTTAGTTGTAGGAAAATATATTATTTCACTGCAATTTGTTAACTACCAGAATAGTGGAATAATAATAATAAATATATTGCTGAGAGGTAATTGAATGGCTGTAATTCTGTATTTATATTTTTTATTTGTGGCTAACCTGTATTAAATTAATTATTTCAAATAACATCCATTAAATTAAACTTAAATACAACCTACTTAATTATTTTATGCTTTCATAAAAATTATTTTATTCAGAACACTTTAAGTACTGTTAGTTCAAATCTAATTTTTAATGTGCATAAGCCAACATTGGTTTATTGTGTTAAAGGGGGGTGGGTGGGTGGAAACAACTGATTTATTGATTTTATTACATTTTTAGCTTTTGATCATCTCTAAATAATAAACTTAAGCATTTTTTTTTTTTGTAATTAATATAATTCTATTTCTTTACTGAATAATAATTGAAGTAAAATATAAACTATATAGCTACAATCAAATCAAGGTTTGAGTTAGATTTGCCTTAGATATTTTTATTAATCTCAAATTTTAAATCTACAATTGTATTTAAATTTCATAATTTTCTAGTTAAAGAACAGAAAATAGAAAATGCTTGGAACATGGAAATATAATAGTATATTTATTGCTAATTATTCTTTAATTAATAAAATTTTAAAATTCTATTTGACATATTGCAGTTAAAATTGTATAAATAGTAATTGATCTTAAATAGTATACTTTATTCTTCTCATTTAAAGGACAAGTGTAGCTGATAACAAAAAGTCTCCAAATACCACAATCTAATGCCTCACTGAATTTTAAATTAATTAAAAGTTTAATTACATAGACTTGTGCAAAAAAAGACTTGTGTAAAAAAAGAAAGTTTTTTACATCTAACATTTAAAAGTAAACAAGAAATAATAAACAAATTATGTAAAAAAATGTGTTTAAAAAATAAAAGTGTAAAACTTCATTACAGTTTACTGAATTTTTAAAAAAATTCATTGAATACTGCAAATGTAAAACCCTTAGCTACTAGTGGGCGCGCACACGTGTTTATGTATTATCATTTATTTTTAATGTGATAAATCTTAAAAGTATAATTCCAATTTTAATTTTATTTTCAAAATTTTAGTTCAGAAAATAAAGGAACTTTGTTAAATTTGCTGGAGTTTTCAATTTTAGGGATGCATATTTGATCGCATAGTTTGTTTTAAGCTAAAAATAAATTTAATGTACTGTATATTGTAGAGTATTAAGTTTAAACCTGTAAGTCTGTTCAAAAAGTGCCTGACCTCAGGATATTAAAATAAAGATGATTAAAAAAACTGTAATTGTAAGCAATTATTTGATCAACTTCAGTTTTTTCATACATACTATACTATTGTAAATATGTGTAGAATTAGAAAAACAAGACCTGAATGTTGGAAAGCAGGTTTGGGCAACAAGTGACCTGCTGAAAGTCAAAGTCTGCAGCACTTTATCAGTACTGTAGTCAGTTAGCAATTAGTTTTGTAAGTTATTCCAACCGAATTCTATTCCATTTTGTGGAGAGAGGTTAGTGTGAAGGTTAAAATTAATTTTGTGGAGAAAAGATAGGGCTAACTACCAAGATATGGCAATACTATACACCATTCCATAGAACATTTGGCTGAATTTGTTTTTAAATGGAAATATAGTTAGTACAGAGAGAGACTACATCACATGTTCTGTATTGTTAGTAATGCATGTGATGGAGTGTCATCTTAAATACCTGACTCAGACTCTGACATTGATGACTATTAAGGTTAGTTTATGTCATATTTTGCACTTAATTTATGTTGATCTTCACATTTTCTTTTGTTAACATGTATGAAACAAGTATGTCAACAAGTATGAAAAAATCTGATCATAATCAAGTGATTGCTCAGAATTACTCAATGCTTTAACCCTGAGCTTTTTCTATTGTTCAAAACATTTCTGGAAGTTCACTTTCAGAATGACATTTATCTGTCAGCTTGCTGTGGTTTTTTTCATATATTCTTAGTTTTCAAATCCTGATATTTTAACCAGCACTTTCAGTTAGAAAATAGCAAGCTATTCTAGAAAAACAAATACACAGAATCCTTAATTTCCAGTTATGGTAAATCAGAATGGCCACATGTTTGGTTAAAAAACTCTACAGACTGCTTCAAGGATTGTGCTGGGGTATTGATGTGATGGAATTTCCACTATGTAATGTCTACAAGTCTATTCTTTTGCATAGAATGTCATCATGAATATGATGGAGTCCTTCTTAAAAATGTTTTCATGATATCTTCTTCAGTTATCTTGCTTTGTTTGTTACAGTTGTACTGAGTTTTTGTTTCAGATTGTACCTTGTGCACAAATCTTTATTCATTAAAAAAATAATAATTTACAATACTGTATTTGACTTTTACAATTTCTAAAACAAAAGATTATTAGTGTGTATACAAGTTTTTAGAAACGTTTAAGAATAGTTGAAGATGCTATAAAATGAAACATAAAAAGTTAGTATTTGTTAAAACTGCTTGACAGTTTTCATTTTATTTCAAATTCTTATTCAGTATAAAAAGTTAGTATTTGTTAAAACTGCTTGACAGTTTTCATTTTATTTCAAATTCTTATTCAGTAAAGAAATTTAATTACATTAATTACTAATAAAAGCTATATTTATTGAAATAACCTGCAATTTGCTATCGGTAGTTATAGAATAGTTATTTTAAAAACTGTTATTACATTTTTTACAAAATTTTTCTGTTGAAATTTTATAACATAGATATGGGATTTCTTGCTGTTTAACAAGTTCTTAATGAAGTAATGAAAGATAGGATAGTCTTTAGTTTGGCTATTGGATTTTTAAACAACAGGATTTATGTGAATGAAACAACATTAAATTTACAGAAAACTTAACAATTATAAGGTATAGAATTGAGGAATGCCTGTACCTTCATCTGAATGGATAAATATTATATTGCAACTTAGTTCGTGTAATTTTACAAAAAATAGAAGCAAAAGGAATTTCACTTCTATCAAAAGTTAATCTTATTATAATTATAACAACTTACCTGTGAGGTATACACAGATATCTAACATTTTTTACAAAGAAAAATTTAACTTATCATGATGACATGAATAAAAAAAAAATTATAAAAAGAGAATTAAGGAATTTGCCATATTTGTTGCTTAAAAGTGTTTTTCTCATTGATGACATGCTCTACTACTGTACTATTAAAAGAATTATAACATTGTTTAGTAGAAGCATTTGGAAAACTAAAGTATTACATCTCAGTCAAACATTTCATCATGCCAAACATATTGGGTTATGTATTAAAGAATTATGTTATATTTTAAAGTTATGTATTAATTATATTATATCAAATTATATATTAAAGAAAAGAATTATAGGATTTGAATGGGAGAAAGATTCCTGCGGTAGACAGGATACCTGCAGAATTACTGGGCGTTGTAGGTGAGGAAGCTGTAGATTATACAAACTGGTGTGTAATATTTATAAAAAAAGGAGTTTGTCATACTTAAAAAGGAGTGTTACTGTCATGATACCAAGGAAAACAGGAGTAGATAAACGTGAAAAATACAACACAATTAACTTAACTCTTCATGCATAAAAAATTCTAACTAGAATTCTGTACAGAAGAATTGAGATGAGAGTGGGAGAAGTGTTAGGAGAAGATCAGTTTGGTTTCAGGAAAAGTTTAGGGATAAAGCATTTAGGAAAGGATTTTAGTGCTCAGATTAATAGTAGATGAAATATTAAAGAAAAACAAACTAACATACATGGCATTTATAGATTTAGAAAAGGCATTTGATAACATAAACTGTAATAAAATGTTCAGTATTTTAAATAATTTAGAGTCAAGTATAGAGATAGAAGAATAATTGCTGACATTTACAGGAACCAAACTGCAGCAGTAATAATCAAAGAGCATAAGAAAAAAGCAGTAATAAAAAAAAGGGAGTCAAACAAAGCTGTTCCCTATCCCTGTTATTTTTTAATCTTTACATAGAACCAGCAGTTAATGATGTTAAAGAACAGTTTACATCTGGAGTAACTGTGCAATGTGAAAAAATAAAGGTGCTACAATTTGCTGATGATATAGTAATTCTAGCTGAGAGTGAAAAAGATTTAGAAGAAGCAATGAATGTCATGGATGAAATCCTATGCAAGAACTATCACATGAAAATAAACAGCAACAAAATGAAAATAAATGAAATGTAGTAAAAATAAAGTAGATGGACCACTAAATATAAAAATAGGATGAGAAAAGACTATGGAAGTAGAAGAAGTTTGTTATTTTGGAAGCAAAATTACTAAAGGTGGACGGCAGGAGCGATATAAAATGCCGAATAGCACAGGCGAAACAAGCTTTCAGTCAGAAATATAATTGTCTTACATCAAAAGTGAATTTAAACATCAGGAAGACATTTTTAAAAGTATATTGTTGGAGTATAGCTTAATAAGGAAGTGAAACTCGGACGATCTGAGTATCTCAGAAGAAAAGATTAGAAGCTTTTGAAATGTGGTTCTATGAAAAATGAAGGCAGCAAATTAATGAAGAAAATAGAATTTGGAAAAATAAGCTAAAAGAAGAGATAGACATACAGGCCAAATCTTAAGTCATCCTGGAATAGTCGCTCTGATATTAGAGGGACAGGTAGATGGGAAAAATTTTCCAGGCAGGCAAGGGTTGGAATATGTAAAACAAATTATTAGTGATGTAGGATGTTGGGGGTATACACAAAAATTGTATCTAACGTGTTACCCAACTTTTCTCACTGTAATTTGGATACTGATTTCAAATATGTTATTGAATTGTATTACCATGTAAAAATTGTACATTTATCATAAACTTGTAAATTTTTTTACATAATAATCTCATTTTGATCAACTGCTTGTTTCAGTTAAAAGTAGTTTCTGTATTTTTACTTTTAAACAATATGCATATATGCTTAATAAATAAATAATAAATAAATGTATACGTTGTATCATGAGAAGTAGATACGTACAAGCATATCTGTACGATGATGTCATTTAGATATCTGTTGTCCTCTACTGAAGAGCTTAAAATTGTTAACACTCTTAAACTCAGTCTACTTCACTTGTACATTTTGTGTCTTGTGTTTCACAATTAGTGTTTTGCTATATTTTTACCAGATCTTTATGATAACAAAAGCGAATTTTACTCATTTTTATGTGCTACAATATGGCTTCAGCAAAAGTTTGGAGATGTTCAAATCATCCAGACAATTTTTGTTATGTCTGTGGTAAATTTATGCCTAAATCTCAAAGAAAGACTATTTTTTTATTGATAAAAATAGCTTATAAATTTTCTTTTGATTGTGCACTTAGAGATCAAGATAAAATTTGGCACCTTATGTTATTTGCATATCTTTTTCAGTAACTCTAACTGAATGGTTGAAGGGGAAACGACAAGTGATGCCATTTGCCGTACTTACGGTTTGACGTGAACCTAAGGACAAATACTTCACTTACTGCTACTTTTATATGACAAAATTTTTTTGATTTTCATTCAAAAATAAAAAGTTCATTAAGTGTACAGATGTAGCCTCAGCTCTAAAGCCGGTACCTCACGAAAAGAAGTTACCTGTACCTTTACCATCATCTAATCCAACATTGCTACAAGAACAATAAGAAAATGAAGCAGATGATGTAGAGAGGATGTTGAAAAATTTCTTCCTTTATCAAATGAGAAATCTCATTTCATTCAACAACATGAACTTAATGATTTAGTTCACAATTTAAAATTTTCAGAGAAGCAAGCTGAACTTCTGGGGTTTAGACTGCAGAAGTAGAATCTTTTAGCAGAAAAAATGAAAGTTATTATGTTTAGAACAGAAAATAAAACTCTTTCAACTTATTTTAACTACTGATGGAGATGCTATTTAAACTTGTTGATTTTCTACATCTTTGAGATTATATTGCTAATTCTACTTCATCTAAAAATGATTTATGGAACTTCCTGATGTTATGTATTGTTTCATTACTAGAAGTAAAGCATTAATTTGTTTTAGACTATCTGTTCTAATGATTCTTTCAACCATGGCCTTATCAAACACATGAACCTCAAGAAAACTAGGGAATCTAAGGACAGTAACAAATCTAGGGATAGTAGGGGAAACTAGGGACAGTACATGTAGTTTTTCCTTTAATATTGTTATTCATTTCAAGCAAGCATCAATTTTTAAATTTCTTTCATAATTTTCTATTTTTACATATGTTTGCTTTTTAGTATGAGTATATCTTATTATAGAAAGCAATGTATTTTCTAATGACAAAATTAACAAAATTTAAATTATTAAAAACCAGATGTTTAAATATAATATTAGTGATAATGGTTTTGTTGATTTCTTCTACATTTCCAGTTAATTAATTAATGGTCGGTTTATTTATCGTGGTTTTAGTGAACTAGAAGTATATTTTTAGAAATTCATCAAGAAAAGTAATAAATTTTAACTGTTTTTGTTCATTTAATATATAAGTGGTATTTACTGTTGAATATAAAAAAAAGTACTTTCCTTACATGTAAGATACAAAGTATCATCAGAACACAGAACTAAATCATATGATCATTTAACGTTATAAACATTACAGTTTCAAATGTATTTATTCATTAAAAGTCAATTTGAAAACTCAAATGTCATTTTGAACATATTTTAGGTATAATAAATTTTATCACCTAACAAAATTACAAGAAGTTCTAAATACACATTATCTGATTAATGCAATTCCCTTTTTTCAGCATTCCATTAGAAATCATTTTAAAAGACATAAATTACAGATACATATTGTCAAAAACAAACACCTATGAACTGGTATCCAGACACCAAGAAGTTCACATATGTCAAGAAAGTTCAACATAATGTGAATATCTGTTCGCAGATTTTAGGAATTTCTGAGATTTATTGAAAAAATTCACCATTAATTAAACTTGAAATGAATATGGAATGCAATAAACGGCAAAATGTTTTTGATCTTGCCGTTGCAAGAAACGAATAACAAAAATAGTTTCAAAATAACACACAATTCTAAATAATCGACACTGTAGTAGTAACTTTTCATAAACTCTTAGATTTTAGAATATGATTAACAGATCACTCAACATATTCGTGTCATACAAAGAAGATCATACAAAGAACACTAGTGATTAGAAGAACACATTCATTTACTCAATTGTAAATAGGATAAATAAAAACAAAATGAAGTTATAAATAGCACACAAATATATTGGTAATAATATGATATTATAATAATCACATAAATATACATAAAGAAAGATTTAGAATAAATATTTGTATATATAAATAGAATAATTAGCTCTGGTTTAAAATTAGGAAAAGTGTAGCTTTAATAAAAAAAAGAATCAAACTCTTATACCCATAACACATATCTCTCCTGGAGTAAACAAATGGCATAAAATTCTACATTTTGCAAACCGGATACAACTCCAAAGAAAGTTACAATAAAAATATGAAATAACTTTCAAATTTGTATACATTTTTTAGTAAAATAATCAGTGGCTTTATGCCCTCCACATCATAAAAAATAAGCACTATAAACCACAATTAATAACCTAAATATTCATCATTTGCAGAAAAAGACTGTATCTTAACTTAACTGTTATGAAGTATACAAACTGGCAATAAAGAAACATATATTAATACATGAAATGAATTAAAACACTTAAAAAAAAAATGTAGATATTTTTTACTTATCCTTATTATGTGTCTTGATAACTCAAGAAAAAGAAAGAATCACCATTAATTTGTAAACTCAATTCAGAACAGTAGTATTAGTATCATAAGTAGTCAATTAGAAAAAAAGTTACATTTTGAGGTAAATTTTTTAAAAATCCATAATTGTGCATGTAGTAAATAGATGTGATAGAATAATAAACTATTGCTGCATAAACTTTGACCACAATGAATTTGAAATTTTTTTCTATGTGTTATAAAAAATGCAAGTTTCAAATCTACCTACTGAAAAGCTGCCATTCTATGTTTTCTTAAAATATACTTAAAACTTAAATATACTTTAAACTAAAAAAACCCATCAAGCTTTTTTGAATTGCTGAATATAAATTGAGGATGGTCAACCAAAACCATATATCATAAATTGCATTATAGTATGAATATAAATTATATGGGCCTTTTTGAGGTTACATTGCTAAAGTTTTTGATGTTGCTGATCAACAAAAGTAAGTTCAAATTTAATATTCAAAGTGGTGAATGCAGTATGACTGACTAGAATATAAAATTAATCATTTTTTTTAACCTCTGGAACCACCATTAAGGTATATCTTCAGAGGATGAGATGAATGAATAGTAGCATGTGTGAAAAATTCCATGCCTGACCGGGATTCAAACCTAAGACCTCCAGATGAAAGGCCAAGATGCTACCACTTGGCCACGGAGGCTGCCAAAAAAATTAATCTTTTTTCTTTGTCTGTTTAGCCTCCGGAAATACCATAAGGTATTACTTCAGAGGATGAATGAGGATGATGTGTATGAATGTGAATGAA
>JAAAKQ030233634.1:0-11228 GCA_010016005.3 Zanna intricata | reverse complement strand
GGACTCCTGGGCATGCTGGTATTACAGGTAATGAAAGAGCAGACAAAGCTGCCAGAATGGCAACAGTCTGTAATAACTTTGTCATTCCTGTTCGAGTGGCGGATATAAAGAACTGTCTAAAAAATATAATTAGAACGTATTGAAATAATGAGTGGAGAGGATTGGGCACAAAATTGAATGCCGTTAAGTTCTCTCCATACAAATGGAAGAGACTTTATACTGACTCGCCGTGAACAAGTGGCGGTGACCAGACTTAGAATCGGTCACAAGCGTATAACGAATTCATATTTACTAACCGGCGAAGACAGACGAATATGTGGTGTTTGTAACAAAAGTGATTTGTAACAAAAACATCTAATGGAAGAGTGTACCATGTATGAGGACCTCAGAAAGAGGTTCGGCTTAATAAACAGAATTGCTGTTGATATGGAAAATGGAAACGAAGGAAAAATAGTTGCTTTTTTGCACGCCAGTGGACTTATAACTTATAAAATGTATAACTATACAAGCTGTAAATTAAAATAATGAAGTCGTGTTCTACAGATATTGAAACTATATAATCATATTGTCAATATTTTTCTACTGAGTTAATTTAATTTAATTTATTTTCTTTTAAATATCCAGGGCCCTTTACACCCTGTAAGTGTCTTTTTTGTGTTTTGTGTTTGTAATTTTTGTGTTGTGATTTTCTGTATTTTTAAAGAAATGTTAGGGCCCTTTACACCCTAACATATGATTAGCCTTACGGTGACTATTGATTATTTTTAAAAGAATGTGACGAGGGCTAATGACCATAGTCGATTCCCGTATAAAACCTAAATAAAAAAGAAAAAAGTAATTTAGAGATAATTTTCATTACTGATCCGAAAAGAGCAAAACTGTAGTACAATAAATTAAAAAATTTGAAGAAAGCAATGGAGGTAATTGCAATTTGTCAGTATGTCGATATGTTTAAATCTTAGAGCTAAGATGTGATGATTATTCTTATAGGATTTTATTTTTCTATTTGGCTGTAACACTAAAGTTAAACGTTAAAGTAGTTCAGAAGCAGTTCTTTATTTTAAGAAACATTTGCTACCGAATTCTGAACAATGTGCATATTTTTAAATATCTTTATTTAATTTCTTTTATTCTGTTTTCTGTTTATTTTTTTCTAAATTTATTATTTACCATTTATCTACAGGCTTACTATTAATAAAAATGCATTTATTTTTTTTTTTTTTGTAATTACTTTTATATTATAATTTTAAATGACATTACTTATATTTAATGTATTTATTATCCTTCTTAATTATGACAATCTTTATTATTGGTAATGTAATGGCGACTTCCATCTCCAGCTGTACTGGTTTTATTGACTTAACCATTCTCAAAAAGACAAAAATTAACTCACTCGTACACAAATCCAGCTCTCTAACTTTCTTTTGTTTTCAGAAACTACTATTTATGATATTTACAGTCTAAAAATCCTTTTATTACATTGCACACGGGCTTTAAAACTCTAAAACTTCCTCCTGGTAACACATGTTCATTTTAGTCTGACACGTAGTAATTAAAATTCATGAAGAGGGTGAATACTAATAAACATAAATAATAAACGATATATAGTATGCATTAGTAAACTTTTTAAAATGTTATGACATCTACTTTTATTACAATTTTTTTATAAAACCATTTTTTTATAATAGCCATTTTCGTCTGGTTAAATGAAGGCTCTATCAAGTAACAAGGTGATATACTCAGCTCTCCTTTCCTATTTCACCATAAAAAGTGTAGCAATAGTTATTTCAATTGATGAATAAATCGTAATGTTATATTTCGTAAAAGAATTTTAATCCTTTTTTTAAAGAAGGTTATTTCATCCTATAAAATAAAATCTAATTGCATTCAGATCCTTTTCCTTATTAACTTAAATGTAATTTTCTGCTGGTGTTTTAATCCGTTAGATTATTGTTTTGACGTAACGTAAACGAAACAAACCTTTTAACTCGGTTACAATGTGTAATGTTTTCTTTACGGTCGGACATCAGTATTATAGCACTCAGTTGTCTGTATCGGAAAGGATTAGTGGGGATTATGGATTCTCTATTCAGAATTGGAGGGTAAAGGAAGACGGACGTGTTGCTTTTTACAATCGTCTTCCAGGCTATTTACTGATCAGGACGTGTTTTGTTTGCTAAGTCTTAACACTGTCACTCCCATTTCCCCCTCTTCTCCTTCTCTACAATTCTCTCATTTGTTCCCCTTCTCTCTAGACTCTTAAATTTCTCGATACTATCTTCTGTTTTCACTGGTATTATACTTTTCTTTTTTTCGGAATTCAAAGCTTTCATTTTATTTTATTACTATTGTAGGCGTCATTCCCATTTAATGTTACTTTCTTTTTTTTTTAATTTTAACGATTTACTTTCGAGCAGTTATTTTCAATAATAAACACACTTACGCGCAGGCTACATGTACTCACACAAACTATGAATACAAACATACCGATTCGAACTAAAATATATTTCTGGTTATATACATACTTTTCGAGGAATAAAATAACTTTTTATTTCAATATTTATTGAATATATAGTAGAATTTTCTTTAACAAACTCACCTTTCTTTTAATTTCTTTGTAAACAGTGTAAGGTCTTTTCATCATACTTTTAATAAATTTGTTGATAAGTAAACAATGATTTTCTTTATAAAAAAAAAAAAATCTAAAACAAAGTAAAATTACGAGTGTACCGATTTTTAACCAACAGTTTCCTTACAAAACAACAACCATAAGATATATATATATATATATATATATATATATAGATAGATAGATATATTTAAGTAAACCAGTCTTCTATCTTTCTTACCGTGAAGCGGAGTAAATTTGGTTTTTCTTCTACATGATCTGTTTATAATTTGTGTTACGTTCTTGTATTTATCCCTTATTGATGTTATCATTCGCACCTAATGTAAAGTTTACAAGTAATTAGGTTAATAGAAGTGGTGGGCTCATCGTAGAATGGAATCCGTAACTTCTAATCCTGAATAACATCTTCATAGAAGATTCAATAGATACTAAAATATCACCGAAATGAAAGCCAATGGGAAAACTTTATCTGCTTCAGAGAGAATTTTAGGAGATAATAAGATTTGATGAAGAGAAAAATAACGTGATAGAATGATTATTGAAGCCATTCAGCATCCCACTGTCTAAATTTGCTTCAACAATCACTCAGCGCTGAAATTATATAGTAACACTCGTTGTACGAGTAATAATAAATTAAACTTACAAAATCAGTTATAAAAAACAGGATTTCTTTGTGAAATTAAACTGTTTGAGAAGATCCCTGGGGAGACACGGTGAATCTCCTAATTTATATTTTTATTGAAAGGAATGAAATCTGAGACAATTTCATGAAAAAAAAAAAGTAGATTAAGACTTCTTTTAATCGGCCTAAATGACGAGTTTGTCGTTTAAAAATATGAACACTGTATTAAAACGAACTTTTTAAATTTTACAGGCTACATTTTTCGTAAGGGCTCTTTTTTCTACTAATTTTGTGAACTGTGCTTTTGGCATTGAGAATTTAATTTGTTGTAGTGTAGAGAAAACATTTACGAATGATGTTCCGGTTTTAAAAATACTTTATCTAATAATACTAATCAAATTTCTGCTGAGTTGATACAGAATTACATTATTTCATAAAAGAAAGGAACACATCAATTTTTAGCTCTAAATTGATGAACAAATCCATTTTTTTTGCCGCGGCTCGAGTAAAACGTATGAGATGTAATCTAAGCTCCTTCAGAGTAAGAATTTTCATTCTAGTCCTGATGTATTAAATTTCATTCATAAATTGTTAGGTAATTTTATTTGTGAGCAGTAAAAGAACTTTATAGTTGTCATATTTATTGTACTATTATTGTTAAAACTTGTTGTTGTGGTTAAAGTGTTAAGACTAACGGTCCTGCTAATGTCTTTTTTTAGTGGGACTAAATTCTGATTTTCATTATTTATCTATCTGTGAATAAATCCTGACGATTACTTTTAATTCTGTTTTGATGCAATTACTATTTATTATTATTATCACTATTATTATTATATCACGGTCTTTTAACCGGAAAATAGACCCGCCGGCCTCAAGGAGGCAAGTCAAAAGATTAAAACTATTACGTAACAATGTATCATCATATACAGCTTCTTTTGTGGCAACGGCAAATGGAATGCGTCAGAACTCCAGGTTTATCATATCCGCAAGCACCCCATGTGATGTAATAAGGGACCTGCGTTGATCAAGGATGTTTTGAATCGTCTTACCCTGCAATTCAGGGAAGCACTCATGCTTCTGTATGATTTTACATCTGTTTCCATTTTCGTTATTTGAAGGCAGGAACGGTAAAGGATGGTATTTATTTCCGTTGGCCATTTAAACCGCTTCCTACCCCGGGATGTAGGGAAGGGCCCCCGAAGTTCAGGTACAACGTCACCTACAACATTGGACGGTCCAGATTGATGTTCATCAAGCGACTGAGATCTGGCAGCTGTTCTCTTCCTAAGAGCTGCAGCTTCATTAGCTGGCACACTTCAGACTTTCCTTCTAGTGAACGGAGCAAGTTATACGCGGGTAGCGAGATGGTAACACACTTACCGGCTACCGGATTTGGTCCGCCGGTGGTATTTTATTTTCCACCTATCCGGCACATCTGCCGAGCATCCCCCATTTCGCCACCTGAGGACGCGCCCGATGGTGCATAGGCAACACCGTACGGGTTATCATTATTATTGTTGTGATTGTTACGATCATTATTTGTTTATTTATTATTATAATTATTGTTGTGAGTTGGTTATTATTGTCGCTTATTATTTTTATTGTTATTATTATTGATTTGCATTGTTTTACTTATGCTCTTTAACTAATAAATTGTAATTATATGAACATTTTTAGTTATCAATCTCTCAATATTCCGATCAAGCCGCGAACACGCAACAATATACTCGTTCAGCAAAGAATGCTATGAGTAACTAGTTCACTCCTTACTTTACATAGTAAACGCGGCTTATTTTTAATATTTATACTATTAATTGAAGTTTTAAAATCGAGTATGTAGCACTTCTTCTATACGTAGTACTTCTAATAAACATAATGTCATATTTTATGGAGAATTTTTTTTTTGAATTCTGAAACAAAGGAAGTAAAAATGAAATATAGGCAGTCATTAATCTATTATATCAAATTTAATGGAAAGGAAGGCGAAAACAAGTGCAATTAGACTGAACATAAACAAGACTAGCCAGACTATCAAACTCGAATATAAAGCATAAACCAAACAGAAGCAATGACAGTACAGTCGTGTATGTTCATGTATACAACTGTATTGAATTTTATGGATTGTAACATACTTATTATCATTGAAAGTTGATGTACAAATCTTTTGAGTGACAAATAACCGAACGAATGTTTGGTTATTGCACTTTACTTATACGAATCATTAACCTGAAAATGAGGTTTTTAGGCGATATATCTGTTTCAGTTAATTTACTGAATGTGAATTTGTGTTCATATCTATAGAATAACGGTTCGTTTTTTATGTTACTACCGTTTAATTGGGGCCAACATGGCTTAATTTCCAGGGATTATGAAGAATAATTTTCAATACAGTAAACTACAGATGTGAATGAAATTGAATAATTCATTGCAATGAGTGGTGCAGAGAGGAGTTCTAGCGGTATCGGTGGTGGAACTGATGCCGAAAGTGGTGATGGCGACGATGCGGTGGTGGCTACGGGAGATTGTAGGTTGTATTGCGGAGGAAAGGGTGGTTGTATTTATAACGGCAATTCTGTGCTTCTGTCACCACACAAACACATATACAACTGTATTGTCATTGCTTCTGGTCGGTTTATGCTTTATGTACGAGTCTGATATACTGGCTAGCCGGGTTTATGTTCAGTCCAATTGTACATGTCTTCGCCATTCTCTTCTATTAAATCTGATATAATAACAAATTAATGGATCTATATTTCATTTTTATTTCTTTTGTTTTAGATTTTTTCAAACTGTTCCTCATTAATTATGTCATTATTAAGTAGAAAGAAAAATTTTTGTTACATACTCGATTGAAGTTTAATTAGTATTGATTATTATTAAAAACAAGAGTAAAAATCCTTCAAAGAAAAACGATATTAATACTTTTACATGATATTTAAATAATATTTTTACAGTAGTATCATAATAATAAAAATACTGCAATTAAATTAATTTAAAAGTATCTAAAGACTTGAATAAAAATAAATTAGTAAATAAATAATATTAAATATCAGTCTGGAGTGAAGGTAATGTCGTGTGACTAAATCATTTCTATATATCTATAGGTGCATTTTGACATATGTGTAGAATACTATTCGTTTAAACCCTCCTTAGGCTAAGATGTTTTAAACTAGTTACCGGACTGATAACAAACAAAAAAAAAAAAAAACACGCACTACTTAGACATATTTATTTATCTTGAAGAATGGATAAGAATAAAAGGACTGGGAAGTAGTCATAATTGGTGGGGGAAAATTTTAAAAATATTGTAAAGATTTTCTATACGCACAAAAGATGATAAAATTTACAAAAAATATTTCATAAGAATTAATAGAACAGTTAAATCACAAAAATATAAGAACGTAATGGGGTTGGGAGATTATAATTTTTAAATCATTTATACATCACAATCTAAAAAAAAAACTTACATTCTTTTAAAGCTATACTAAAAATTTACGAGTAAGTACTTGAATTTGATTACTGATCAATTATATTGGTGTCAAAAGATATTGATTACTAAAATATTAATAACTTTGGCCATAAAATTATAAATAAGACTATATAAGTGAGGGAAAATTAATAGAAATATCTATTTTTAATAGTTAACTCTATTTCATTTAGTTACGCATTCTAGAAAGTTAAATATAGCTGAATGAATATTTTCCGGTACGATAAATTTTTTAGTGTCCCCTAGGAACACTGATCGTCTTGAGCCGATATACTCCTAGCATGTTAACTTTAATAGAACGCATTTCCTTATGACGCTTTATTTGTGAAATACTTTTAAGTGAAATGAAATACAAATTCAACGAAATAAATGTAATAAGCCTGATTAAGTCAATAGATTAATTTAAAATAATATAAAAACTATGTATGTCGCGTTTAATGTTTATTTTACAATTAATAAATCTTTAGTAATACTTTTTAAAATAAATGGGTGTTTTCTATTATTAACGCATGTGTATTTGTGTTTACTGATGATGAAATACGATGTAGCAGTATTTGCGTGCTGTATCCACAGCTCTATTATCAATCATGCTACCTTACATCCTGAACCGCATTAATATACGTCAATACACTTTCCCCGCATAATGTGGCAGTGGCGGCAGCGGCGGCCTTTATAAATCATATACCACACTCCTTCTTCTTCGTCTTCGTCTTCAACCTACCTTCCGACCACCGACCTTATCCGTCCTATTATGTTACACCATTAGGCTGGTTTATACGCATTGATTCTTTGTTACACAAAACTCGCTTCAACGAATGAAAAATCAGCAAACGGGTACACTTTACAAGAAGTAATACATTACATTTATTGATGTATACGGCTGGTAAACGTACAACAGATTGAGCGTGCGCATATTTTCCCACACATGCACACAGCCTTTTTGTTCAGCCACGTAGCTTAATCTGTTGATGTTTACAATAGGATATTTTAACCGGTAGATTTACTTTAATGTACCGTTAATATATAATATTTATGTAGTGTAAAAAGAAGTTGTCTTTGTAATATATTCAATACTAGTAGATTAAAAATACTTAATCTTAACTCGTATAAGCCGATTTAATAAGGACTGATTAAGAATAAAGTGGAAAATAATCTTTTTAATTATTATTATGTTATAAAATTATCCTTGTTTATTTATTTATTTTTTTTTTTTAATATATAATATTCTGAAGTAAATCTAATCAAACAGATGAGAAAACATTAAAATCATCATCTTGCTTTCAATGACAGACCTACATATTATTGAACTAACTACTAATCTTGAAAACTTTATGAAATTGGAACATATTTTAAAATTGCTAATACCTTTTAAAATATGATACATATTTTCAGTAAAATACTTTAAAACCATCGGATAAATTGAATTTTACTTTAATTTATGGAGCAATGGTTTTTTTTTTTTAGATGTTTAAAACATTTATTACATATATTTTTTAACACAATGATTACTGTTGAGTGAGAAAATTATTTTAATTCAAAAAATTATGTTAGATTTAAATCTGTGTACCATCAATCAAAGGGTGTTTTAAACAAATAGGTTGTACCGAAGGATAATACTCACAATTTATATGCGTAATTTTTCTCTGAAAATTTCAACTCCGGATAAAGTAAGAAAGTATATTAATTTCTTTTTCTGAAAAATTTGACGTACAGATTTGAAAGACATACATACATACAGATAGATTGAAATGAATATCTACAATAATAAGTTCTTGAAAAATATTTTTTTCAATTTATTACATGGAATTTTCTAGGTTTTGCTTTCTTACTTATAAAAAATTGAATAGCCAATTATCGAACGAACGTAAAAATTTCTATATATATATATATATATTTTTTTTTTTTTATTCGAAATAAATTTAACACACTCATTTCATAAAATTTATTTATTATTATTCTATTGTTAGGTTATTTATCTGCGTTGTATTCTGGATAATGCGATTCAAGACTTATGTATTATTATCGATTTATATTTACCTACACAGACTACCATTAAAAACTAGTGGAAATTAATGATAGTAAACTGTATTGTTATAACAATAACTAGAAATTTTAATTTATGTACTAATTTTTTTAATTCACTGACAGAATTTTTTTGTCCTTTATAAAAAAAAAAAAATGTATATATATATATATATACGAGATTTGTTAATTGTATTCAGTACTTTAATAGTATAAATTTAATTTCCACAGCTTACTGTATGTACTCCTGAGTTATGTTCACATGTATACGTGCTGTGTTCACGTAATATCACGTTACATTGCTGCTTCTGTTATGAATTCACATGTTTGCCGAAGGGCGTTCAACTATTCAACGAAATCGCTTTTGTGTATTGCTTTGTTAACATTGATATACATACAAATACTATATACTCCTTTGTATATATATTTATATATGTGTGTGTGTATGAATCTGAAGAGTTATATACAAATATTCATCTCTTTATTAGCCTCCTATATTTTAATTTTTATTATAATTGTTATGTTCACCGCAATTAGAAAACTTTTTGTTTCATATCTTGCTTATTTGTTAAAAATTTCGGTTTGTAACGAGCTAGTTTTACTAGAGTTGTTTTTTAATGCTTTAAAATATTTTTGTTAAATATACTTATCACATTATGCCCTTTTTACATTATTACGTTTATAGAAATGGTAATATATATTAACTGTTATGTATGTTCTTTTCCTGTAGCTTCACAGATTCAACCAATTAGAACCAACTTTTGGGTAATAACAGGTCGTTAGTCAAGAAATAACATAGAACATCTTAAACTTTCGTAATCAAAAAGGGGGAAACATTATACTAGGAAACGAAATAAAAAAATTAGGCTATTTTCACGTTTTAATGATGGCAATCCATAAAACGATAAAAAAAGTTTATTACCTCTTAATTTTTTTCGTGATTTTTCGAAAAATTCGACATTTTCTAGACATAGGCGAATAATGTGTTCAGCAAAAGAAAGTAGGAATGCTTCCCGGCTAGCGCCCGCCTGCACGCTGTATATTGCCGGTATGCGTTGCATACCGTTGTTAATATTTAAGTTTTTATTTATTAACCTGAGTTTCTAAATAAATATACAATCTTACACTAATATCTTATCTAAATGATTATTATACTAAATAGTAGAGAGTTAGGGAAACGAAAAAAGATGCCAAATAAGATAATTATTAAAAAGAAAAAATCCGACTACTAATTGTACACGTCTATCTAGAATAATTTTGAAAAACGAACAATTAGAAAGGCGTACAATTAGTAGTCGGGTTTTTTTTTTAATAATCATTATATTTAAACGTATGTTAATTTTTTAATTTAGATTTACTTAAAATAATTCATTAATATTAAAAAAAATTTCAGAATTCTTGTTTGACTGTGCTCATTATTTAATGAAAAGTTTTTCCAAGCAAACTTTGAAGCATAATATAAAGTAGTTGTGTAGACAGTTTAGAAAATGTTTAAAGTACAAAACCCCAAGTAGTTTAGTACAACCACTAATATACAATATACCCGTTATAATCTTGTTTGTGTGCGTTTGGTATATTTTAGTATAAATATTTAATGCAGTAAATGTTCTTTTACATATTAAAGTTTTAACTAATTAAAACTAATTGCATTGGGAATTATTTGTTCATTATCTACTAACCGAACTAACCGTACTTAAAAAGGTAGGTTATTTAAATTGTTATAACAAAGTAGTGCATATGCTCTACACTCAACCGCACAAGTGTGATACATACAAAATAATATATATTCAATTTAATGAAAAAATAATTTCATTAAAGGTTAAACTACGTGTTTGATATAATTCTATAATATCCCTTTGTAAAATACACAAGGTATTTTCATTATCATGAAATAAATTTTTCTAAAGAATAATTTCATTATACTCCAGGAAAAATATTAAAATATAGTTTATTTAAATATTTATATTAAAATGTATAAAGCATGACGGAATTTTCTAGCAATTTGCATAGAACTTTAGATCATTTTATGCAATAAAAGATGTAAACTATTTTTTTCATTTTCGACCTCTTTTTCGAAGAAAATAATGTTAAAAAAAAATTTGTGAATTTTTTAGATGAGTAAAAAGTTTTAAGATTATATAATTTTAACTCGTTTCCACTCATTCAAGTTATCTTAAAATTTAATCAAATTTTCTTAACATAATAATATTTTGCGTTAACTGAATAAAATATTTGATATTTTTCAAATGTTACAACTAACTTCGTTTTGCAATTTTGGAAAGTAAATACTTGTTACTAAACGTTTTACACATTCATACAACATCTATATATATAAAAATGTTATGTTGGTTTGTGTACGCTTCAAAAACTCAAAATTTTGACACGATATACAACCCGCTTCAAAGATTGTTTTTATCTATTTTTTGCGTCAGTAACATACCGAGTTTTTAGATTATTTATCATAATCT
>JAAAKQ030233623.1:0-11229 GCA_010016005.3 Zanna intricata | reverse complement strand
TTGATTAATTTAAAGAATGTGACGAGGGCTAATGACCATAGCAGTCGATGCCCGTATAAAATCTAATTAAAAAAAAATATATTACTATATTAAGCGATATCGTAAGCACTATATCCACAAACATCGTGTATCAACTTTTCGACACTACTCTAACAGTACCTGCAGAAATATCTCCAACATACCAAACAAGTTTTTTCTTTTTTTTTCCAAGTAAAAAAACGTGTTTTGATGTTCAGAGAACAACAAAACACTAAATATTGAGTGAAACATATGAAAGAGAGAAGGATCTACTGGGTAGTCGTTGACCAATATTTTTTGTTTTTTTTTGTGAAAACGCTTTCGCATTATTATCGTTCAGAAAAAACAAACCAACCGCAAAAAAAATAGATTAAAACTAAAATATAAAAACAAAAAAGGTTACACTAAATAACTAACACTAAAAACTAATATCACATTCGGAATCTTAAAAATAAGATACACTTTATTTAAAAAATTAAATAACAAAAAGGTTAAAGAACTAAGATTAAAATGAAAATAAAAAAAAAGGTTACCAATATAATAAAGTATACAATACAAATAATAACTGATTGTTGGTGTCACACAATATGAAATTTTATGAAGCATATTGATGCTTTGGAGAAATAATAATACCCGGTCTAAAACCTTTTTCTGTATCATTGTCTAGGATATGGAGAATTTTCCTCGGCAATTTAAATTTATGACGCAAAGCAGCATAACATACTCAAACTGAAAGGATATGGTGGATAGTCAAGCAGCAGTCGTACATATAGCGGTGATTTTTCTGAGGACATCAAATATCCGTCAGCAGCTCTGGTATGTCCTAACCGTAATCGGCAGAGGGTCACTTCCTCTCGGTAAATTGTTCTACATGAAGAGTCCTATGCCAACAGCATCTTTGATTTATCGGAGTTTTATTACCTACTGTAGCAGTCCACTTTGCTCCTTGCTACCTTGCCCGAAGAGTGTATTTTACAGTATTAATAAAGTCGGAAGTAGTAACATCAATGGTGAAACATGAAAATGCGTCTTTGGCATTGGAATCCGCATGTTCATTACCCGGAATTCCGACCTGGCTAGGGATCCAGTAGAAACTCACTGAAGTGTTGCGATGGTTAAACTCAGCGATTGCGTTATAGACTCCAGTGACAATAAGATCACTAAGTCTAGAACAGAAATTTTCTAAAGCTTAGAGTGCACTATACCAGTCGCTACAAATAAAAATATGACTGTATACTGGATTAATGATGTTCAAAGCCTTATTGATGGCGTACAGGTCAGTAGTAAAGACGCTGGTAATACTAGTCAAATCCGAGCATGTAGGTTGTCATTAACGACAAATAAGCATCCAGTGGTATCATTTTATATTCACCCATCTGTCTATACTGCTGTGTCTGGGTTTGTCTTGGAGAGAAATTCGTAAAACATTTGCCGATAAATGAAAGGAGTTGTTAATTTTTAATGTATATGTTAAGATCAAAATAAAAATGTATGGGGTCAAGTCTCCACGGAGGTTATGAGGAGGGATAGGTTGGGAAAATAGAAGATGTGTCAAATTAAAAAAAGTACAGTAAACGCGAGTAAGAATATCTATTGTACCGTATAATGTCGATGGTCTTCATACCGTTGTAAATAAGGATTCGCGAGGACTGCTTTAAAAAGTGGGTAATTCGGTTGTCCTTTAAATCGGGCGGGATAAGATGCCAGCATCCCCAAAGGAATCCCGTCTATTCCAAAGTAATACCTATATATATATATAATTAGGGTGAGAAACATAAAACCGAACCCATAATGAAACCGCTACCCAGCACTACTTATGAAAGACTCTCACACAGTTAGCGCGGATGTATATGTTACTTACTGATTGATGCTGTTTGTCAGGTGGTTTAATTTATTAATATTAGGAAAGGTGAGAAACTTTACGTAAGGAGCCATCTTCTTGATTATTTCGAAAAACTACAAATCTAATTTTTTATATTGTAGAGGGAATACATCACCATTTAAATAGTTTTAACAATTTCGAAGAAACTGTTATCCTCGGTGAGCGTGGTCTTTTCACAATATCAACATTGGTGTTTTTTTTTTCAGATGGACTTCCAACTACCATAGAAATTATTTGATGACTAGAAATTTTGGTCTCGCGAATATCAGATAAGTACAGGACCACCTTTTCAGAGTCCACGGGAACAGAGGCTAGAGCTAAATACAACTGGGTTTGTCCTAGAGGACATCGTTCGAGACTCAATACATAGAGCTACCTACCCATCGGCACGATAGTTTTCACCTAGGGTTACGATTGTGGTTCGTAACACGTCGCAACTGCCGTGTTAGGAGAGCAATAAGAAGAGATATAAGCATATGAGTGAAGGAAGAACCAGACTAAAACAGGAAAGGGAGATAAGTCAACATAAGTTGCCCTTTTGTCGCCTCTTACGACTAGCAGTAGACGCTGTGAGACTAGAATTTTTGTACCATTCACGCGAGTGGATTTCCGAACCCACAGGAAGGGATAGACAAACTGGAGAAAGGGGTTGCGTCAGGACTACGTCGGTTTCATGATGGAAACTACCTCACCAAATATCACCTCTTCCTCAGTTCATCAGAGAAAAATAACAACTGCTACTTTGAGATTAAACAAGGAAAATCGTTACATATATGTTCTATCTAACAGAAAGGAAACTTATTAAAGATTTCAGAAAAAATTTTATCATAAAATAAACTTCTTTGAAACAACGTAAACGGAAAAAAAACCATGAGTGATTTTATGCTGTGACACAGTTCCGTCCCAAAACTTGTGTTCATTATGATTACGAGAACAATACAAAACCCTAATAACGTTAGAAAATAGGCAACTGAAAGTAGAAAATACTAGAGCGAATTATTGTAAATATGGATGCGCTGAGAAAAGGATGCACAAATTTAGATATTGAGGATGATGATCCAGGAAACACGAATTCTAAGTTTTTCGGATTAGTTTAGTTTAAATAGTTTTTTTCTAGATTGATAGGTTAAAAAGTATTTGTAATATATATATATATATATATATAAATATATATATTATATTATATATTTTATATATATATATATATATAATATTATTATATTATATATATATATATTATGTAAATCGGCGGACGCACGCGCGGCCAGCTCAGATGTCAGCGAGCGGGAGTACAATATAGTATACACTCCCACCACATAGCTAGCTGGTCGGACAAATCCCGTACCATAGCGGCGCTGCCCCACCACTGCAGGTAAGAATAAATGAAGGCTTCTTGGCCTAATGTGTCACTTCGACTACCGCCTGGAGAAGACATAGAAGAAGAAGAAGAAGATGGAAGAATACCGAAGAAGTTCCCTGGTCGGCTCAACGTGGGACGACCCCACCGGAGCAGCAGACCTGGCCGCCCGAGGGAGTCGCTGGATGCGGACACTACCTTCCCGCTCCAGCTCGCCGGGCTTCAATCGCCCTGGCCGGCAGATGCAGCTGCGAGAGCCGGCCCAGCGTGGCAACCGCCTCGACCGCGCCGACGAAAGACGACCAACGCCGACCCGACACTGCGAGGCTCTGGGGGTCTCCACTACCAGGCTGAAGTGGCAACCCAACTGCCGCTGACGGAAAGCCCAGTCTGATTTCAACAGACGAGCCACAACTTCCCGACTACAGCCGAGTCGACTTCGCCGGAGACCATCTTCCGGATCCAACAGCTCTTCTCAGAGCTAACGCAAAAACGGCCCTTTTCAAGGCCACCATTCCAAATACCTCAAGCAGCCCTTCTCAGAGCTATCACAAGTTTTTAAACTACAACGAATCTTCGAAGCCATTCGACAACAACAGCACTTCTCTGGGCTATTACGAGGTTTTAAACTACAACGAGCCACCGAAGCCATTCAGTGACAAAAACTTCCATTTTCAGTGTCACCAGAAGGTTTTAAGGTTCCACATGCCGTCAAAGCCATTCGGCGACAATATACCGTTATATGTATATAATCAAAATGTTATTAAAAAAAATTGAATCAGAAATTGAATTGAATTAGAAAAATTTGTAATACTTTTTACAAAAACTACATAGAATTTTTAATTTAATCTTTAATCACTTTTTCAGATCTTTTTAATTACATAAACACTAGTTTTCTTGACATTCACTTTATTTCCATTTCGTTTCTTCCCTTTTTTCTATTACTACTAATTTTTTTTAAATTTAATTAACTATCTCACAAACTTTAATTTACATAAGATAAATGATACTACATTTTTATTGCTACATAACTATCTACATTAAATAGATAAATAAATATATTGTGATAAGGCATGAATTCGACAAAACGTTCAAAATTATAGCATTGTACTCATAACAGTATTTCAACCAGACAGAAGCAGTGACAGGTAGGCCTACGAAAAGTAAGACCGCTAAAAATCTGGAAAGAAGGAGTATAGATGGTGACACAACAGCACGTTAAGTATCTGGGTTTGTGGCTGGAGAGTTCAGGACTCTTCACCCATCATATTAGTTGCATAGTACAGAAGGCAGAAAAGGCGACTAATATCCTAAGTAGAATTATGATACCACATGGAGGACCTAGGGTGTCCAAACAAAAACTAATGCTGGCTGGAACGAAGGCAATTATGTTATACGCAATCCTGGCGTGGCGAAAGTCATTAGATAAGGAAAGAAATGTGCGAAAACTCCAAACCGTGCAACGAAGAGGCTGCCTGAAAATGATCAACGGGAACAGAATTATATCGTTGGTGGCTGGTGGGTACTTTCGATCACCCCCATCCGTCTAATTTCCAGGCAGCGAGGAAGAATATGGGATGGTGTACCCAAAGGAGACGCTTTTTCAGTGTTACGGGAGGAATAGCAATTCATTTTGGACGAGACAACGGCGGCAGCGTGGACAAAATGACTCATACCAAGACTAGGCCCCTGGCTGGGGAGGAAGCATGGGGAGGTAAAGTATTACCTCTCCCAATGTCTCTCCGATCACGGGGCGACTACGTTTATAAATTTAAGAAGCAGGATTGGCGAAACTGCCAATATTGTGGTTAATTAGACACCGCCTGTCACACCTTTTTTGATTGTCCCTGTTGGGGAGAGATGAAAGACTATTTGAGGATGGCGGAGATGACTCCTGAAACTACCCTGGGACGAATCTTAGAAGTCCTAGCAGCTGGAACAAGATAAGAAGATGGATAACCACTGTACTGAAGCAGAAGGAGGAAGAACAGCAAGAATGGAATAGCTAGCGTGGTTGGGGAAGCTGGGGGAAGGAAACATATCTCTGCGGAGTCATAGTTCGTCCATGCTCGCATAGATGGGCCGCGATGATGAATCACCGGGACTCCCTGACCCCCGGAAGATGGTGCCCCAGAAAAAAAGAAAACAAGCTACATAAAAAAAGCTGCATAAAAACGGGGTAAAAAGATTCGAACCGATGGGGGGCTCTCGTACTTGTATGGGAGTCTTCCATTTGAGTGGACATGGGAATAAAAAGACCCAGACCCGACAGCTGGGGGCTGATGTTGGGAACGGTATAGCCGGATCCGACCTCTTGGTCCCTGACGGTTTGAGGCAAGAGGCACGAAAGATCCATTCCCGATGTGGCCGAGCTGCCATGCCGGACGTATAGCCGGTGGGTGGTGAGGCCCCATTTGAGGCAGAGGCACTACTCTGGTTGAGCAATACATAATTGAATGTCCGACCCAGGGGGTGAATGGGATAAAAGTAAATAATTTAACACATCAACAAATTCTACAATAATTATTAAATTGTTAGTAGAATTAATTAATATTAAATAGTGCACCATAACTAACAATTATTGTTAGTTACTCATGAACATCTGTTTATATCTATAAATAAAACTATTCTAGAAATGTAATAAAATCTGATTATATC
Organism: Zanna intricata; assembly: GCA_010016005.3. Taxonomy (NCBI): domain Eukaryota; kingdom Metazoa; phylum Arthropoda; class Insecta; order Hemiptera; family Fulgoridae; genus Zanna; species Zanna intricata. The sequence continues at coordinate 5,314 of JAAAKQ030233623.1, read as the reverse complement.
TCCTTCAGTTTGTATAAACAACATAGTGAATAAGCTTAAGTTTTTGAATGAATAAGCTAATTGTAACATAATTACTTCATTACATAAAATACGTATTATTTATACTAATTAGTAGAAGACATTCGTTACTAAAACTTTCAAGAATCTGGATAACTTAAATAAATAGCAAATTTATCTAAATTGAATTAAGTAGCAAGTTTTTTTTTTTTTTACAGCGATTTACACTAATGATCTAAACCAATTTACCTCAGGAAATAAAAAATGCTCTCACAAAATCTTCCTTAGAATTATAAAAATCTAATAATTATTTTCCTGCATATCCGTCCCAATCTTTCCTCAAAACTATATGAAACGTGTAGTATTCTTTTACTAATAATAATTAGACTGAATTCTGCGATTGAGATATCTTCAGAAACATTCTCTAACGAACAACTATTATATATTGCTTTGTTAAATTTAAAAAGATTATCTACTTAAAGCAAGATAATCAATTTATTTGATACTCCCACGATGGATTCAACTAATATTATTTATTTCATACAGAGAGTAAAAATAATTAAAAAGATTACAAACTAATGAAAATTGGAGAATTAACAAAACTCTTACCGGGAATGGTTTTACCTCATAACGCTACAATAAATGAAGTAGACAGAGATTGGAATGGTCAATAAAAGTAAAAAAATAACATTTTTACTTTCCGCGTAATGCTATACGAAACTGTATTGCTGCTCCAATAGCATAGCTAATAAGGGAAAGTGTAGTGATTTTTTGCAAATGTCTACGTTCAAAGGCCTCCTTAGTTAAAAAAAATTTGATGTGGACACCACAGACTTCCTTGCATGCATATTAAATTACACATATACATTTTTGGCTGCACTTCATTTAAACTTATTTCATTTGAAAGTGAGATACCATTCTCCAATATTTTAATAAAGTTGACAGTTATACAACTGCTGAAATATTAGTTGTTATTCTTATCAAATATTTATGTAATTATTAATTCAATAATCTTACATGAAATATTAGGATACAGTAAAAGTCCCTTTATTACTCGTTTTAATAGATCAGTATTATTCGTATCTTCGTGAGTTGCTGATTAACAAAATTTTCAGATTTCTGGTTTGTCGTATAAATAAAAGTTAATAATAATTAAATTATTCCGTTTAGTGGATACCTGTATACTGGTTACAAATATTAATTTCGATTTTACGGTGTAAAATCAGTTTTTATTATTGGATTATTTGGTAAGAAATCAAAAGTGTAAAAGAAGGATAACATGAGGATTTATCTCAAAAAAACGACAAGAAGATGAATATAAAGAAGAAGAAAATGGTAAGAACAAGGGAAGAAGAACAAATTAAGAGAAGATGATAAATATAAAGAGGAGGAAAATGTTAAAACCAAAGAAAAAATAAAAAGATCAAGATTGGATGATGAATTTAAAGAAAGAGAAAATTTTAAAACTAAAGAACAGGTAGAGTAATTAAGATCAGAATAATTACATCAAATCAAAGAGCAATTAAATGATTGGCAACAAAAAATAAATAAACAAAATGATCAACTCCGACTTAAGGAGAATAAAGTGCAACAACAGACGAGGAGTAATGAATTAAAAGTTAACAATTTTTTGCAATTTATTAAAGATTGGGCGTGTATGCCTCAGCGTATATGGGTTCTTGTGAGGGTCTATTTTTCAGTCGCTCTTCACGTAACTTTAATGTAAACAAAATTAATTAGAAATTCCAGAATAACAACATAAAATTAAACAGAAATTAAACTAGAAATAATACGATTCTAAATTATAATTTTCAATTAATATAAATAATCACTTGTTACACCAAATCTATTACGTATACACTTATATAATAATGCGTATTAAATTACAAATATACATTTTTACAAGTACTTACAATTTTATTTCACTAATAACTTCCAATTTTATTTTTTATTTATTTTTTTTTACTGAGAATTATTGTTTATTGTAATTTTTTTTTACAATCACGGGTTAATAATTAATCATAAATCAATATATTTAATTTTAAAAAATAACTTTTTTAAAAAGAAGAGGAAATGAAGTCTGATTCGAGCCGATGTGACTTTCCTTGTAGATCTAAATATTTTATTAATTAAAATTTTATATGGCTATAACTCTGGAACAAATTAAAATAAGTACCATTTATGGTATATCGTTGATAAGCTCTCAACGAGTGCTTATTACTGCAGTTAAGAAAAAGGCAAAAATCCTATTTTTCGGGGATTTTGGGCTTTTTTGCTCTCTTTTGGTTCAATCGTTTGCAATCAAAAGGAGATATGCACAACTCTATCCTCTATCCTATGGTTAATTGTTTTTTGAGTTTTTGAGACACATACGTACATACGTACGTACAGACGTCACGCGAAAACTAGTCGAAATGGATTCAAGGTTGGTCAAAATGGATATTTCCGTTGAAATCTGAAAAACTAAATGTTTCGTAATCTTTTTTTTTGTTTACTAAAGGTGATAGAAAAAAAGTGATAGAAATTTTCGAAAGATATACGTACTTACTTTTATATACATGTGTTGGCCAGTTTTGACTGATACCTTTGGAATGGCTCTTCATAAATTCTTCAAAATTTACTCAAAATATTTCTCTATATGAAGCATAAATTTCGTTATTTTTGAACAAATTTAAAAAATTGGTAGAAATAGTTTTGGCTGTTTTTATTTTATGTAATGGTAACGGAATTTTGAGTTTTAGTAAGATGGAAGTATTTCCTAAATTATTTCAAATTCCTAAGTCTTAAGTCGATCGGACTTATGGGAGGGTGGTGAAAAAATATTCAACATTATTTCTCAATAGGTTTTACTTCACATCTGGAAAACCCACAGCCGTCAAAATTTGGCACAGATATCCTGAGTTTTGCCGAGCAATTGCTTGATATAGATATAACCAAAACCAATGAATAGAACTATTCATCGGATAAGAGGAAATTACTGTATCCACATTTTGTTTTTTAGTAAACTACAGTTTTTTTTTAACCTAGATGAATAACATTGTACAAATATGGCCGATTTATAAAAGTAAATAATTTATCCGATAAACAAAATTTTAAGCCTCAAAAAACAAGGAGGATGGATGAATGGTACTTGAACTTAAAATATCAGTTTACGTGGTATTAATTTAGACAGTATAGGAGCTTTTAAAAAACGAGGGTTCCATAAAACCCGACTTAAGAATTTTAAAACTGTTTACAATTGTTGATACTTTATTTGTTTTTCAAGTTGTAGTTATTATAAATGTTGTATGAGTTAGCTGTTGAGCAGGGAAGTCAATTAAAAAGGATCCAGAACATTTTTATTTCTTTTTTTGGCTAATTATAATAGCAAACTGTATAAATTAGATGATAAAACGCCAGTTAGTGAAAGGGGGAAAACTGGGGCTCAAAATTGTTTACTAAGAATTCTGATTCCTTTTCTCAATTTACTTTTAATACAGAATAATTTTTTACGTAAATATTTCATTTCATCAGGGGGTCAAATAAGATCGAAATTCGTTTACCGAGAATGTTTACCTTTTTTGCAACTGTATTCTAAATGATTGATACTTAAGTTATTAATCAAAAACCCTATGGCGCAGTTGAAATAAAAATCTGTCACGAGCAGAACTGGAAGAATTTTGATACCTTTTTCTGGCATTTTAGATGTGCGTTAATATACTTGTGTTATTTTAGATGTGTCAGTATATACATATATGTATATGTATATACATATCCTAATATTTCCTTGCACCGAATCTACTTCATTGAGTGGGTCTACATCCTAACAAGGAAGGGGAAGACCCCCCCCCCCTTGTGAAGTTCCGGTCGCCAGACCACCCTTTCCGATCCTAGCCCTGATGGGCATTACCGGGAGTCGTCTTATTGACCCTCAATCCGATTACATATCACAGTCAGCCTCGCCTCGTTTGGAATGCCAGCGATGAAAATGGCTCGGTAGACATTTACATCAGTGAGTTTTGACTCAGCCTTTTTCGGGCTTTTTCGGACATCTCATTCTGTTCTACTCTTTGCCTTTTCAGAGGGTAAAGCCTCTGAAATAGCTAGGCGTGGAAGCACGAACCCCGGGCCTAGTTCTCTAATTTAACAAGCTAATAGTGAATGTAAATGTCTCATTGTTATTGGGAATTTAGTTAACAAAGATGCCAAGAAAGAAAATATTGCTTGCAACAACTGTTATTTAGACTTAGTTCCCTTATAGGTCGGAATCGACAAAATTAGACTTAACTTTATTTGCAATTAAAATTGAACTCATCACCGCGTGACATTTACTTTTATCACATCTCCCCTCGTCAAAGACAGACCTAAATCTCATAGCTGCATGGACTATCATGCCCTCGGCAGTGCAGTTCACGTCCCACCGACAGCGGTTATAAACCTAGACTGCTCTCATCTGAATGGCGCTACACCTCACGGCTGCATGGGACCCATGCCCTCGGCAGTGCAGTCACCATCCAGCCGATAGCTAAACTTTTGTTCTTTGATAAACTACTAAACTAATCTGACCATGGCTCAATGCCAACACGCCTATCACCGGCCAATAAAACTGCTCCGGCGGTCTCTAGCCATCCGGGGATTCTACTTTATACCCGCTCAGTAGATCTGCAGAGGGCGAGAAATCTAAGGAAGCTACCCACAATGGTCCATTCTCTGCGGGTTTCCAACTGACCCGCAGATCTAGAAAAGAATTTACTCTCTCAAGCTCCCTAACAATTCTGGTACGTTCAGCCTAGTACCGAGGAAAAACATAAAAGGGTATGGTCCACGTTTTCATTGATTTTACACTCCAAGAATAGTCCGGAGTCAACCAAACCAAACCTAAATAAATTATACCTAAAGGCACCATGTCCCGACAGAAATTGCGTCGTGTACCGATTGGAGGAAACCCACCTAAGCGCTTGCAAACCTCCAAAGATACCATGCGTGTATCGACCAGTGAAAGAATCGTTCCACCTAGCTTGCCAAGAATTAAAACCTTAGTTTTCTATTTCTCGCATACTCTCTGGGGTAAGAAGGAATTCCTTCTTATAAGTATACCGCATCCTACGTTAATACCTAGGATGTCAATTGGTTTAGTGCTGGCGATCACAGAGATTGCCTCTCGCGAAACAGTTCTGTAACCTAATATAACTGCTAACAAAAGAAGAAGCTGGTCTCACAATAAAATATCCCTATAGCCTTATAGCCCTATAGCCTAGTCAATCGCTTCTCGGCCTCTGGCCCCGTACTGTACTTGCGATTTCTGCTACCGGTAGCAACTTAATTTGCTTCTGCAAGA
>JAAAKQ030233601.1:0-11229 GCA_010016005.3 Zanna intricata | reverse complement strand
GTGTGTGTGTGTGTGTGTGTGTGTGTGTGTGTGTGTGAGAGAGAGAGAGAGAGAGAGAGAGAGAGAGAGAGAGAGAGCGAGAGAGAGACCAAATTATCCTTTAAATTTTATTTAATTTTAAAAATTAAATTTTCGTCTCCATGTTTGAACTGGTGATAAATACAGTAAAGAATAAATTTAAAAACCGTTAAAGAAATAAAAAATAAAAACCCCAAAGTAAATACAGTAATACAATTTAAAACAATATAAATATATTTCAGGATTAAACAAATAAAGAAAACAAATGCAAACATTTATTCAACCTTTAATTAAAAAGGTTTCTTTTTTCATTTCGACAGATGCAAAAAGGATCTGGCATTTTATTAATTACCATTATATCAATCTCATCTTCACCGTTAGAATACGAACCGTGGATACACGGTATTTTAAAACAAAGTATAAAAAAAGGAAAAATAAAACTGTAAAAATAAACAAGCTACTCAAAAAAAAACCGCAGAAAAGAATAATAATATACATTCAATTTTTCCAATTCGTTGTTTTAAAGGGAAAACGAAATTAAAAAATAAATTAACAATACTTAATCTGGCTCAAAAAAAATAAAAATAAAAAAGTTATTTTTAGCGTGTTACACTCGATTGTGTTTTATTTTTAAATTTAATACATAATTCTTGATAATCTTTATATACAAAATGGATAGGGTATAAAAAATAAACGCTGTTCAAATAGAAACACAACTACTAAAGAGCGTAATTATTACAATGCAGCAATTTAACTCTTTTTATTTTGTTTAAGTTTACTCATGTATTACAAATAAATGGAGACTTTTTTTTATAAAAAAAATATTTTTCAGTTTTTTCCCTATCGATTAATTTTATTAAATTTCTCGTGAAAATATTTTCATTTTTAAAAAATAATAAATATCTTTAAATTATCTTCGTAAAAAAAAAGAATTATTGAAATTGTTACATTTGATAAGAATATTTTTTTAAAAATCTGTTATGGGCAACACATTACTTCCGTGTACGAAAATCCAAAAATAATATGATTCTAAATTATAATTTTCGATAATTATTAAATAATCAGATATTTCACCAAATCAATTGTTATACATACATATATTTCTAATAATTGTCTATTACACACATTTAGAAGTTCATAAACCTTTATTCCACTAATAAATTTTGATTTTTTTTTATATATATATTTTTTTTACTGTTATTATTGAATTATATTTATTTTAAAAATGTTTTTAATATATATATTATATTTAAATTAAATAAACAAGATAAGGACATGAAGTTTGATTCGAACCGATGTACCTACCACCCTTTTAAGAACCAAATATCTTATTAATTAAAATTTTATTGGGCTATTACTTTGGAACGGCTGAAAATTAAAAGTACCAATTATGATAAATCGTTGAAAAGCTGTCAATGAGAGCTTATTACTACAATTAAGAAAAATCCCAAAATCTAATTTTTATTTTGGATTTCGGGTTTTTTTTGGTTCAATTCATTGTAATCAAAAGGGGAGGTGCACAACTAGATGTTATAACAGTCCTAAATCCAAAATTTCAATATCCTACGGCTAATCGTTTTTGAGTTATGCGAGATGTGTACATACTTACAGACGTCAAGCTAAAACTAGTAAAAATGGATTCAGGGATGAGCCAAACGGATATTTCCGTTGAAATCTGAAAACCGAAATTTTTCGCGTTTACAGTACATCTCGTACAAGGAAGTAAAAAAAAAAATAAAACACATTCTACAGATGTAATGAAGAATCTTTTTTTTTTATTAGGTTAAACTTAACTCATAAAAACATAATCTATTTACCGCTACGACGGTAAAAGTAACACGATCATAGAAAATCCAGACAGCGACCGCAAAGGAGTTTAAAAGTACACCAAAAGGAATCCCATTCTCTAATAATTTTATGTCAGATAATGAAGAATTTTTGCAACTTAAATTACAGGTAGTTACTTGAAATTATTTATTAAACTATTTCGGACTTAAACGTAACTGTTATATATCATAAAATTACTAGTGTGACAGTGACGGAACAAGTATTCTTATTTTTGTTGTCACTAACGAAAAAACCGACTTAGCGGGTTGTTTATTTTTTAATACTAAATAAAAGTAAAAGAACTACAAAAGCTGGGAAATAATTCATAGAGTTTTAATATGTTTCCATGTAATATACGAGTATATAGGGATAAAGAAAACAAGTATTGTGTAAATGTAAAGGGTGTACGAGTCAGATTACCCTTTATATTGTAGCTATATTAGCGCGGAAACAAACTCAAGAGGGGAGATAAGGATTAGCAATAATAATCTCACGCGGATAATTCTACAAATACGACACTTATATGCTTAATACGCTATTTATTAGCGTAAACATTTCATGTAAAAAAGAAATACCGATCGTACAATACCTCCACCGATCATTTAACAAAAAATCAAATTAAAAAAAAAATATGTATATAATATATATTATATATTTTTTAAAAGTACATTTTTTTAAATAAAAAGTTGATATTTTATTCCTACTTCGCTCTACGCAATCGCGTAATTTTCATCGTAGAAAATATGTTTTCAAAAAACTAAAGAAATAATTAAAGAACCCTTTTATGATCAATTTTTAAAGTCATTCAAATTTAAACCGGAGTGCAAAACTCTAACAAATTCTAAAATTTTATCCTACTCACTGCTAACAAGTTACATTTTTAAAATAATAAACTACATCGAACAATTAGTAAGGTGTGTTCGTTCTGATGAACCAAAAAGAAAACTAATTTAAAACAAGTCATTTTTACGAGGACGTAATTTAAACTTGAAAGAAAAGATAAAAAAACTCTTGCGCAAAAAGACCGACTTTTCGTTTATTTAGTTTGGTTTTAATTTTTTTTTAAATTTAATTTAATATTGCTAACAATAGATACCTCAGATAAAGAATCGTGAACGTTCCGACTTGCAATACCGTAACGAACGCTTCTAACTTACCCTGCTCTGATTTTTTGACCTTAAATTGAGCGCAACTCAAGAAATATTCGATGAATCTGCATCAAATTTTCACACACACAACATCAATACACTACTACAGCTTATTAAAACTTCAATGAAATCGATCGATCAAGTACGGAGATTTTCGAGTTTGGAGATTTTTGAGCCACAAAATTTTATACATATGCCTATATATTGTCGCCGAATGGTTTCGACGACAGTGGAGCCTCAACATATTTTGGTGGCTCTGAAAGGGCCGTTTTTTGTGTCCGAAAGGCTTCGGTGGCTCGTTGTTTATAATTTCATCATAATAGCCCTGAGAAGGGCTGTTGTTGTTCCTAATCTCTAGTGCCGCGTGGTGAGAGTGCCCGCCTGTGCATGCGCATCGTACACTGTACTGCTCTAGCTGACTTTCTCGTCCGGCGTTCGCCGAGTTATTGTTATATTGGTAACAATATTTAAGGAAACCCCTATTTAACTGAACCGATACGTTTGAGCTTATAGTCTTTCGAATAATCTGCCAACTCATATCGCCATCAAACATATAACTCGCCTATTCCTCTCTACCGTCACCCGGAAATCCAGTCCTCGTAACAGATCCGTTTAGTTGTCCGAAACGAACCATCGGTGGTTCTTTTCGTTTCGGTTTCAGAAGCGTCGGTCGGGGCAATAATAAAGGTTTTCATACTCTTCGTACTTTAAAACGTAAAGAAAATTCATCTTCACCTTCCGCTCTCACCGTGCGATCAAAAATAATACCGTACTTTTTCTTCTAAAATTCGGTAAAAAAAGAAATTCATCGAACCGTTTCGGGGAGAAAAATACCCTAACAACGACATATGTCACAAAACGAATATATATACGAGTATATACAAAGTTTTCATAAAGTCATACAACTCACGCGTAAAACAAACTATATATATTTTATTTAATTAATAACAAAATTTATTTACTTGTATGATACCGGAAATTAAGCAAACTATATTTTTAATTTTTTTCGCTTATATGGCACAAAAAATATTTGAAACGTCCACCTGGATGGTTAGTGAGCTCCATCATGTTTAGTGTAACCTTCCGTTTGGTTGCTAGACTGAAATAAGAGTAACCGTCTTCAATAATCTCTTTAAATTCGTTCAAAGTGTACGGGTTGTTCTTGAAAACAATATATTTCAGGTGACGATAAATAAAAATTGGTGTCGGGGACTAACGGAAATTGCACCTTCATCAAAAAAATTTCAAAGATGTAGCACCTTCTTGCTACAATCTGTTTCAAACAAGGCTAAGAAATTTATAATCATTTTTGAATACAGTTCTGCGGTTAAAGTTTTGTAAGAAAAAAAAGTCACCAATATTATTGGAGTCGCCTGTTAAATTCAGCCTTTCTAGTTCACGTATCTCGTATATACGGTATAAAGACAGTTTTTTGTAGTCTTGTAAAGAACTCCGATCGAAAAGTTCAGGTTGTTGAAATTTTCCTAAGTGACTTCCCTGGAGAACGTAAAAGCGACCGATGATTGTCGCACAACTGTCATCGTATAACGCTGAGGTCGTTTACGAACAAACGCATTATTGTTTCACGAAATCTATATGCTAAACAAAAAATAATTCGTTTACGAAATCCCACTATCGGGAAGATTAACCGTAAAAATTTTCGTTGTTCAAAATAAAACTCGGTAATTAAATAATGATCCATAATAAATATAAGCTGGGCTTGCGAAAAGAAAAAGAATAAAAAGGCCTTTGTACTGCTGTGAAACTACTGACACGGGTAGAGGGAAGATGAGAGTCGGTTGGTCCGTGCGTTTTAATCTTATATAGAACTGTCGACAAAATATCTGCCTCGCCAGAAACCGTAAAAAACAGATTTACAAGTGTATTTCGCCGTCTAGAACACGCAGAAGAGTGTTCTGGATCGGGGTAATTCTGATGACGCAACTGGATCTCTCTAAGGTACTAGAAACCGCGTGCAAGTAGGGGAGGGGCACTCGCGCATTTTGCAATACACATGCCGCCCCTTTAGATTAGGCTAGTAGGGCGGGACGGGTAGCCTCTTGGCCTGAGGAACGTGTCGGCTTCCCACAAGCGGGGAGTCGCCACGCTCTAACGATCCCAAGAGGACCCGAAAGGGGGACTCCGCTGCAGGAGCCCAAGCAGGAAGGCCAAAAGATAGGTTTAATCTGCTGTCACGACTTCCAGGGCTGGCCGATGATATGCCGAGAGACGATTCCAGCCGCCTCTAGAAAAAGGTGAGGGTGGTTTAGTCGGTAGTGGGTGAAAGCAACACTGCTCATGGATGGCACGGCTTCATGTTCTAGTGCCCACTTAGCTTATGCTAGACCAGGGCGACTAGCGTCCTGGTTTCGACACCGACACACCCTGTGGGGGCGTGCGCAAACGCATTATCTTTTACTTTTATTTAAATCGTCTCGTCTTCGGAAGAAACAAAAAGAACCAGTTGATCCAATTGCTTCGAACCGAAACCAAAAGATAATAATAAAAAATATTGAAGAATAAAGTACCACTGAGCTTGCTTTTCTATCCGTATTATGAAAACAATTATTAACCCCCAAAACCGATCGGTAAAGTTTAACCCACTAGAATAGTTTAGACACTGAAATCACAGTTTAAACACCGTCTGGCATAGGAGGCGTTGCATTCCCAGACATATCCAAGACTAGAGGCTAATACTGATGAGATGGCTATGGGCATGAGGTAGGGCCTGCCATCTGAACTAGACACAGACATGAAATAAGATCTGCCGTGCTAGGTTAGGGGGGAAAAAAAAGAAGAAACACACATTAGAGGGTAGTATTAGTATTAGAGGCGCAAGTTAGGCTTAGTTTAGTTTTAAGAAAGGAGGGTTACGAGGAGGAAGCAGGTTAATGATTAGCGTAGTTTAGAGGGAATAAAGGCGCGTTACTTAGACGCATTACTTACAAAGACTAGAAATAGGGACGAAACGTGGCGACGTGGCGATGCCTGGTTGCTGAGAATGCCTCGGCCTGGAACACACACAGAACAATGTTCTGGATCGGGGTACTTCTGATGACGCATCTGGGCCCCTCAAAGGTATGAGAGGCCGCATGCGGCTGGGGGAGGGGCACTCGCGCATTTCTAAATGCGCATGCCGCCCCTTAGGTCAGGCTAGTAGGGCGGGACGGGAAGTCTCTAGGTGGAGGGACGCGTCGGCTTCCCACAAGAGGGGAGTCGTCACGCTCTTACGATCCCTAGAGGACCCCGAAGGGGGGGCTCCGCTGAAGGAGCCCAAGCAGGAAGGGCAACGGTAGGTTAATCTGCTGCCACGACTCCCATGACTGGCCAACGTTATGCCGAGAGGCGATTCCAGCCGCCCCTGGGAAGAACAGGGGGAGGTATTTTAGTCCGTGAGATCCCGACACTACCATTTGTGCGGCCAGATGTCGGCTGGTAGAGCTTTTTCCTGCTCCTACGAAAAAAAATACACTGAAATCAGAAAACTTTACCAATTTACTTAATTTAAAATATTCATCGTAATAGAATTTAAAACAATTAAAACAAAATTATTAGCATTTAAATGTATCGAATAAATGGGAATCGTTTAAAATTTAAAATCCCAAAACTGAGTTCGTTTAATATATAAATAATTTAAAATAAAATTTTGATAAATATCATTTTAATTAAATGTTACACCGATGAAGACATTCTAAACCTATAAACAATAATATTTTATTGATAAGCAATATTAAATGCAAGAAAATCTAATTTAAATATTCCCTCTAAAAAAATTATACGTATTTAAGATTCGACTAAAAAAAAGATTTCTACTTATGTTTTTCCTCAATAAAATATTTTTAAAAAAACACAGTTATAACACAGAACATACAAACATGACAAAATTTTCCTTAAAGTTATTTAAAAAACTATCTTAAAGAACTTTTAACCTTGGCAACGCTATAGTACAGTTGAGATGAACAATAAACAATAATATGATGAAACAAATACATACAAGCAGTCTTACTTACAAAGTAATTTAACACTTAAATTAGAAATTAACAAGGAAAAAATTTACTAACAAAACTTCAAAAAAAAAAAAAAAAATTAACTTTTAAGTATATAAAAATTTAAAGGAAATCGATCGAGATTAAAATATTTGCAACAAACGGAAAAAAAAAATTATAAATAAATAAACAAATTACAATTCGCCAAATTCTTGAATGTAAATTTAAATATCATTTAATTAACGCTATTGAGGAAGCAATAAAATATTATATTTCATTTATTATTTGGAATATACAAATGAAAAATAAAAATTAAGATTCACATTTAGATTTTTTAATAATAATTGTTATCTATAGGCACATGTAGATCGGAATATGTTTTGTGCACGATTTTTAAGTAAGTAATTAAATGTTATATCGATGAAGACATTCTAAACCTATATAATAATATTTTATTGATAAGCAATATTAAATGCAAGAAAATCTAATTTAAATATTCCCTCTAAAAAAATTTAAACGAATTTAAGATTCGACTAAAAAAAATATTTCTGCTTAAGTAAGTACTTAGTAGGTTAGGTAAGTAAGTTACTTACTAAGTAATTAAGTACTTAACTAAGTACGAGTGGTAGTAATCATTTAAAACTCAAAAACCGTCGAGTCGAAATTCTTTTTAACTAGCGTTTTACCAACCAAATAGTTGTTCTAGTAAACAGAAGTTTATTAAATTCTATTAAATAAGATATAGTTGTTTTATTAAGCTTTGAGGAAACTTTGAAACGTAAATTTATAAAGAAACTCCATTAAATAGAGTTATTTTTTATAGTAAATAAATATTTTATATTTTATAATTATATACAGAAAATATCACCAGATTCTTCCATGACTTTCATAACTTATTCTACTCGTGAAAATAATGTAAAAAGTTCATACAAACATGCTCTAAAATATTTCGTTTGCGATTTACGGCTAATGAAAGAATTCGGTTTGATTTCTGTTACCCCGGTGAAATGAGGTCGTACTGAAATTTTTGGGACGTTAGTTATGGGGCGCAATAAGTGATTTCTTAAGATGCTTGACGTAAAAAGTCGAATAACTAGATCTTAGAACCAGGGTTTGAGAAATGAGGGGTTGAAAATCAATAAATTTGGGTTAAAAATAAAATTCATATTTTTCTAATTTTTTTTTTTTTTTTGTTTTATTGAATTTATCTTACAAAATTTTGTTCAGAGTTAAAATCTCTACAAGTTTTATGTTTGTTGCCTGTTTAAAGAAGTTATTGGTTGTCAAATATAATAAATAGGATTTCAATAAAATTTAAATCAATTTAAGTCGCGGTCGATACACGAGTTCAATGACAGAAGTACATAAAAAGTTACAGATTTTTACACGATGAAATGACATAGCGTTTTAACGCCTCAACATATTCCGCCGTTATATACTGGGAGTACGTTGAGGCAATGCCTGAATTATAAAAATTTGTTGAATATATTACACGGTAATTTTACTTTACGGGTACAACTGAAAAAATAACCTGGATTTATATTAATTTTCTTAGAATATTTCTATATATATATATATAAAATGTAAACTCTTCTCCCCTCTTGCTTTTTGAACCAGGGACATTCTTTCTCTTTTTAACTCTTTCACATACTCTATAAAACTTACATATCGAGTTTATTCTTGCAGACGCACATTAACATTAACAGTAACCACATTAAAATAACCAAGTTTTGTGCACCCGCACAAAATACACGATACGAATTGGTTATTTTTGTAAACCTTAATAGTTTTTACGAAACGAAAACCGAAGTATATATGCTTTTTTTAATTTTAAATATTTTCATCTCTATAAGAAAAATTTATCGAATATGTGTTCCCTTAAATAAGTTGAAACATCTTTTACAATTTTCAGAAACCGGTTAACACGATAACGAATCTCGAAGTTTGAACATCAACGGACATCGTAATAAAAGTACAAAATTATTTCGACACCGTCAGAAATTTATACTTGTATCTTTCAATTCTTTTTAGTTTTTACTAAAGAATCGCGAGAGGTACGAATTTTCCGTAGAGCCCGAAAACCCAGCCCTACTGAACGATCACTAATCTAGATACGTTTATAATGGGGATCAACAGGTTTAAGTTATAGATTCTTACTTGGTGATCAGTTAGTTACAAATGAAGTAAAATTACAATAAACAAAAATAAATGTTACACTTACAAAAAAAAAAACTACAAAGATATGCATACGAAAATTAACATGTAGAATATTAAACTGAAATTTTAAAAAACCGCTTAACATCCATTGAAATGTTAGCTTAATGACATATAATTCATTCCTAGCATTATGCTTCACTAGGACTTGTAGAAAGCGGAACAGATGTTCTGTTTCTAGCATCATGGTACCATCATATGTAATTGTTTTAACAGGTCACAAAAAAAACCATTCGAACTAACGTGTTAATTAATGTAATAATACGTTAAAAGGTAAATAATACATTGCAATTTTTTTCAAACGTAAAACGTACCGTTTAAATAATTATATATAAAATTTTATTTAAATTACTTTTGAATTTTACAATTTGGCCTCATTTCATCGATTAACCCGATTAATAAGCGACATAATATATCGTAAACAGAAGATTATATTCTTTCTTTCCTTTTTTTTTTTTTATCCGGCTGCAGTATTTGCAATTTATGGAAAACATAATTCGTCTAACGCAAAACCATTAATTATTGCCAAATGTATTCGATTACACGCACGTGAATTAAAATAGCGAATGATGTGTGTAGAATGGAGAGAACATTTGCCGGTTGAGTATCAGAATGTCAAACGCTATTTTTGGAAACACGTGGGCATACACGTACGATAATAATTATTAAACCCCACGGCAGGAACTGACGTAATTCGCAAACACGGTCAATTTTTTCTTTACCACCCGATCTTCTAAGGTGACAGGGGAATTGAAAGGGACGTTTTATAATTTTGAAAAAAGCGAGTAGATTAACGTTTTTTAACGGCGGACATTAAGATAAAAGCACGGTTGTATAGCAGTGTCCTATTTAATAAGCTTCGCAAACTATAGTTTGTATTCAGAATTACTATAAAATAACAATAATTAAACCGAGTGATAAAATTACAAATTTTTTAAAACCCCACGAAGCCCTTTTGTAGAAGCTTTTGCAGAACCTACTGCAGCGCCATCTGGCGGCTTATAACCGTAAAGCGGATCTAACAACCTGCTTTGAAGTGATACCTATACGATGAAAAACGTAACGAAATCGGCCCAACCGTGTTAGGGAAACGCATCTACTGCAGCGCCCCCTGGCGATCTATAACCGTAAAACTAATCTAAGAACTTGCTCTGCAGTGATATCTATGCAGTGCAAAAAAACCGTATCAAAACCGGCCCAACCGTTTTAAGAAACACATTTACTACAGCACAACCTGGTGTCCTATAACCGAAAAACGTGTCTGAGAACCTGCTCTGAATTGATACCTATGGGATGAAAAAATAGCATTGAAATCAGCCCGAGATTGGATGTATGCGCGCGCACACGCACACAATCTCTTACTCCGAACGCATATAGTCTCCTTTCCGTGGTGAGTAATAACGCCGAACAATCTATATGAATTAATTGCGATAATATTAAATCGATTAGGGTTTTCGATTAAATTTTAAAATGAAATTACTATCTCGTTCATCGATTGCAATAATCTTTTATTTTTTTACAAACCTTACGATATAATAATTATTTTCTATCATCAATCAGTTATTTAGTTTTTTTTGTTAACAATATTTTACATATTTTTCCCCATTAGAAATAAACTGAAATCGATTAAAATTACACGGCAATATTTTAATACATTGTAAATGTCTATCCGACCGAAGTGATACCGCTCAGGGGCCTTCGGACCACAATAATGAATTAATTACAAAATCTGTTGCCAAGAAACAACAGAGGTTTACCAAACGCTTTGTCTAAGTAAAAGTAATATCGTGGTGACGTATAGGACAGGGGAGACAGCCTGGTTGGCTGAAGATGCTTCGGTCTGGAGCACACGCAAGAGTGTTCTGAATTAAGGTACTTCTGATGAAGCATCTGGGCCCCTCTTAGGTATAAGAGGTCGCAAGCGGATGAGGGAGGGGCACTCGCGCATTCTTCAATGCACATGCCGCCCCTTTAGGTCAGGTTAGTAGGGAGGGACGGGCAGTCTCTAGGTGGAGGAACGTGTCGGCTTCCCACAA
>JAAAKQ030233546.1:0-11230 GCA_010016005.3 Zanna intricata | reverse complement strand
GTACACTCTTCCATTAGATGCTTGACTGTAAGTGGTTTGTTACAAATACCACACATTGGTCTATCTTCGCCGGTTAGTAAGTATAAATTTGTGAATCAAATTATTATTATATAAACTTAAAAGATTATTAAATTATAGAATTTTAAAATTTTAATCTAGAAATTAAATACAATAACCAGTATAAAGCTAAACAATATGTATTAGTTCAAAACCAAGTCAAATTTGATAAATCGGTAATAAAAAAATATTAAAATTTAAAAAATATTTGACGTAATGGGTTTTACAGAAACAAAATTACATAAATCATAAAGTTAAGGTACTAAAGTTAAATATTTTTAAACGAAATAACAAATGGAGCGTGATATATAACAGTTACAATTCTCATAAATGGTTTTTGTATCTGCAGAAAATTTAACATCATAAAAGTTTATGAATGTGTGCATCTATGTAATAAAAGTTCTCACATAAAACATTTTTTTTTTGTTTTAAAATGATTTGGATTATAAAATGATGAAAAGTTATTGTTTAAAAATACAAAATAATAGTAATGTTAAAAAAAATATGTAGATCATGAATAAAATAATAATATATTTATTATTTTGTGTAACTTCTAGTTTTATACGTTTCATGATATTACATTAAATTTTTTTCCATCATAGTTAAGTACAATAAAAATAATAAAAATTATTTTCGTAATATAGAGTATAAAAATACCTATAAAAGTTAAATTACTATATTTTCTGTATTATTTAAGTTGAAGAGTAAGGGGAAATATATTTTTTTAAAAAGCTGGCAAAATATTACATGACTTTCCCGGCTAATAATAATAAAAATTATAAGAGTTCGACAAAAAAAAAAAAACGACAGAACATATATTTTTTATAGGTGAAGAATAAATTTTAAGAAACTTTTTTCTAAAAATATTCATATATATTGGTTAATTTTAGTAAGTTTTTAGTTAAGTTTTCTCTAAATTTAATAAACATCAACATCCCTTCAAAAAAAACTCTCTTTTTCTGTTTAGACTCCGGAACTACCGTAAGGTATTACTTCAGAGGATCAATGAGGATGATCTGTATGAATGTGAATGAAATGTAGTCTTGTACAATCTCAGGTCGACTACTTCCGAGAAGTGTGGTTAATTGAAACCCAACCACCAAAGAACACCGGTATTCACTATCTAGTATTCAAATCCGTATAAAAATAACTACCTTTACTAGGATTTGGACCTTAGAACTCTCGACTTCGAAATCAGCTGATTTTCGATGTTGCGTTAACGACTAGACCAGCCCTGTGGGCTCTTAAAAAATAACTAAATTAAGAAAAAATGTTCACAACTTTTTCTGTATTTTAGGTGAATCGCCTACCCTAGGGTTGAGCATCATCAGAATTCGTTTCGCCACTTAACTTTTGTTGGTTCTTTGATTTATTTCACTATTTCTTTGTTTGATTAGTTATTCATTGCATGATTGATAAGACTATTTTATGGTGTTTACTTTGCTTTCTATGTTCTGAACTTTATCAATGTTTCTTGGATTCATCTTTGAGCGTACAACTTCATGTTTAAGATTTGTATACATATGCATACATATACAGATCTTTGAGAAATTTTAATCGAACCCCTTTCAGCATGTATTTTTTTTTGTATTCAAATTTACTTATGGTTCAAATAAATTGGAACTGATTGTAAATTAAATACTGCAAAATAATTACGTCGGGATTCTGTAATTTAGAAAGTTGAAAAAAAATTTTTGATAGTTCAATGTCTGAAGTATAAACTAACAAAAAGTTTTTAAAAAAATATTTAAACCGAAAATAGACAAAGAAAGAATAAAAAACATGTATTTCGATTTTTTGTGTTTGTTCTTTTATTATTTATATATGCATTAAAGGTAACAAAATTTGTTTTAATTAAGATTTCTCAAAATCTCTCGGAGGAAAGTGAAGGTTGTTTATTCGCGATATCCTCCATCTCTTTAACGAATTTTGAAAAATATTAATATGATCAATATATTGAAACATTAATCAAATTTGAAGAAAATCGGTTTGGATTCCTAGTGTGCCTGGCATCTAGCCAGATTCCCCCTCCCCGAGGGGGGGAAACCTCACCGGGACTCTGGTCTTGTATTTTGATTTCTCCAGCAGAGGATTCTCCGGTCACTCATCAGAAGCGGCCCACCAACGCGAACGGCTCCCTCATGAGCAAGGTTGCCGTTGAAGGCCCTACCCCAGATTAGGCATTCGTCCAATCCCTGGCTTCTTGATCATTAGTTTTCAGTATTCTTGCTGCAAGTGTATAGATAACATCCCAGTTTGACCGATTTTGCAACATATAAAGGTTTAGTTACTTCAGGCGTGAGCCTTCCCACTTCCAGTTCTTTCTGACCAAGTCCACCTGTGACATTGATAGATAATGTGTACAGGTGTGTCGATTTCGGTGCAGAACCTGCAAACAAGATAGTCCTTAATGCAAAACCAGAAGAGATAGGCCTCAAAACGCCCATGTCCTGACAGTAACTGTATTAGGTAGAAGTCTCCCTATCCGAAACCTCGACGTATCCATGGAGACGTCTGTTTACGTCTCATTCCATATATTCTGCTATTCGCTCAATAACAATTCCCTTGAATCAAATTTTGTTATTGCACAATAGTTTCTGGTCAGTATTCGTGCCCGAAGTTGGATAGAGGAATGCCCCCCTCCCAGAAAAAAAAATCACATTAAGTGATACAGCTTATATTCAGTGCTTATATATTAAGTGCTTATATTCACATCACCGACCCTAACTCTGATGTTGCATAAATGTCGCCCTCCGGTAAACCAAATTTCTGAGGTCTTATAGGGAGCCAATTCAGGCCTCCGTTTTCCAACCATTGCCTGATAAGGTTAATCACTGCATCCGCTGATTCCTCGACCTGCAATTCAGTATTACCGGCGACAAGGAGGGCGAGGTCTTCGGCATTGGAAATTAGTTCTTCATCTCCGTCAAACTGAACTATCAGGATAACATACATACGTATGCACATACATATGTTTTTGATAAAATTGAAAATGAAAAGGTGTAAGTAAAGGACAGGAATTTATGGCGGTATCTTATAATGAGACAAATACACTACCTGTTTGTATTAGAACATCCAAGTAGTTTGGTTATGAAGAGATAGTTATGAATACACGTAGTTTATAGAAACAGTCAAAACATTAAAATAAGATAATTAAAGATGGAGGAGAAAAAAGTACATTGAGCTTAAAAGATTAGCATAGAACAGAAAGAATTGAAGAAAAGAATTACAAAGTCATCTTGCTAATGACTTCTAAGTATGACATAACAAAATATACATCATAATTGTATGTATTTGCAGTGTATTCTTTTTTTAACCGTTAAAGGATAATGCTGTAAAGTTCTGGATTTTTTCTTGCACTAAATTTTCAAATACTTTCTCGTAAAGCTATACAAAATTTCAGCATTTATTCAAATCAATATAGTAGGAAATAAATTTTATACAAAAGTGATGTGATTTATTAAAACCTTTGACTTTTATCAGAAATATCGCTCGCTCAAGTAAATATTTTTCATACGGTTAGTAAAATTCCTATACAAAATTCCCACGCACGAGATTGAACTTTATTTAGCAAATTTATCATTTAAAAAAATATATATATACTATATCAGTCAAAAAACAACTAGAAATTAAAAGTGGATCAGTCATGAAATTTCTGTTTAATTAAAAGACCTATTAAAAATAAAAGTTTTATTAATAATTTACAATAGTGGTAATTTTTTTGACTCTAATTTAGGAGTTCCACAGAGTTCAGTTTTAGGGTCGTTCTGTACCTGATCTTTTCTGCAGACCTTTCTAGTCTGGACTTCGTCACAAATGAATCACTTGCGAATGATATGGCAATTTTGGCAGTTGATGACCTGACTAGCCTGAGGAAAACTGCGGCGTTGTATCTTATCACGTATGGATACGCAAATGGAAGGTTAGAGTTGATCTGTAAAGTCCACTCACGTGACGTTCGCGTTGAGAAGAGATGACTGCACACTTGTTCGTCTAGATAATTTTGATGAATTGATATTCCAAATATCAGCTGTGTACCTCGATTTTTACCTGGATAGTTTTTAAACATAGAGAGATCACATAAAGAAGAAAAGAAAGCAATTAAACTGTACCGGTTACTGGGCAGGGGATTTCAGCTGTCCTTGCCAAACAGGATTTGTTATATAGGCATTTATTAAAATCGATATGGACCTAAGGCATTCAGCTATGGGGCACAACTTCGATATCATACAGCGATTCCAAAACAACGAACACAGGAACATAACGGAGCGGCCGTAGTTTGTGAGGAATGATGAGATCCGCGAGCGAGTACCTGAGGATTCCGTACGTTCGTAAGGAGATAGAAAGTCTGGCTCAAAATATACTATGTCTAGACTCAATACAATTGGGAACCATCTTCCTAAAAACTTTTTAGATACCAGCAAGAATGTTAGATGACGCAAGAGGCTCCCCGTGATGCATCTGGGCGATGCAACTTGGTAATAAAGTTAGTATAAGTCTCTCTACTTGGAAAATATCCTGTTAAATGGGACTATATTATGCGTAATGATAGGATAATCGTGTTAATTGGAATTGCTATCTCATTTGACTCTTGTTTCATTGTTTTTAACATTGAACAGTTACTTTATTTATTTTTTATTTAATTTTTTTAACATTTTTCATTGATTTCTTTAATTATCTTTTGTTTATTTTTTGCATTTTCCCGTTATTGTATTGTGATTCACTTACGTTGGAATACTTAAGTATTGTTTAATTTTCATATTTTTTTTGTATTCCTCTAGCGTAACTGTTTATCATACGATTTACTTATGCTATCAAGTAGAAGGAACGGATTGCAAATAAAATATTACAGCAAGAAAAAAATACAATAATAAAATATTAAAAAGGATTAAACTATGCATCACATCAGCCAAAGAAATACGTCATATGTATTTCCTCATCGCTTGATATATTGATTCAAATTCATACAGAATTTATTACGTATTTAAAACATTTTGTAAATCGATGATGGAATTTTGAAACAAGTATAGTTATATGTTTAAAAATTGTTATATAAAGATATTAAGTTCTAAATTAATATACAACTGTCTTTATTGTTTTTTTTTAATAAAATATAAATTTAAAAAAAGAAACCAAAACAAATGCAATTAGATATGATTTAGAATCATACTGGAAAGTAATTCATCATAACAGAATGAAATCAACCCACGGGATTTTATGAATAATTTCCTGAAAATACATCTACGGATAATTTTTCAACTCTGTATCAGTCAAATAAAAAGTAAATTCAAAACTATATGACAGATAATCAATCAAAATAAAATTATAATTAACAAAAAAAGTTAAACTACCAATTTTTTTTTTTTTTTTTTGTTATAATGGATTATACAATCATTCTATTATTCTGAAATAGGTGCAATTTAAAGAAAAATGTTAAAAGTTTATCTCTTTTTTACCAATATAATACACAAAATAAGGCCACTTAGCCTAATATCATATTAATGATATACATAGCCTATTTATCATATTAAATTTTTATCAAAATTTGATGAGGGGGTTGGGAGATAGAGCGAAAAAACTGATTTGGATTTTCTTCAAAGGCATTTTAGAAAAAATTTGTTAAAGAAAATTTGTTAGCTATAAATAATCTTAACAAAAAACATTAAAAAAATTCACCCCTAACTCTTAAAAATTGAAATACACCTTGTTCTTTAGCCTTTTTTGAATTTATTTTAGCCTTTATTGAAAGAGTTTTTATTATGTTTACCTTCCATAACTAAATTCACTAATTCAAGATACCTTAATATATATCCTACGTTTTTCTTGTTCACAATATTATCTAATTTCTCAAAAATCTATGCTTTTCTGGTAGGAAAAATGTGTATAGAAATTTCTTAAATTGCAATGAAGTTAAATTTAATTTTTATATTTACATATTATAATAATCAATAAATATATTTTCATCCGCATAAAATCTTTCCAGACTTGTGACGGTCATATCGCCTGATTTTTTTTTCTTTTGAAGTTTATTATTATTCTTCATATAAAATAATATAATTACATTACTGTATTTAATTACATTACTTATAATTAATGAAAAGATGAAAATGTTTTGAAAACGAAAATGAAAAAACTTAAAACTTTTACCTTTTCATCCCGAAAAAAATTAGTAACCGTTACGTATTGTATATTCTAAAAATAAGTCACAAAAGAATTAAATTTTTGTATACAAATATTAAACAATTCTGTGCTTTTTTATTATATTGTTTAACTTCTTTTTTTCTTTAAAAAAAAAAAAAAAAGCTTGAAGTTGATTAACTTGTTTTACATGAATAACAAGACTTAATTAAACTCTGAAGTTATAAATTAATTAATTTAATTAACTTTCCTTTCTTTTTTTATATAAAAATTTATAAAGGTAAATTTAAATATTTGTTAATTAATTTTATTGTAAAGTCTTTTCTTGTGATTATTTTTTTCCTTTTTCTACTTTAAGGAATTTTAAGAATGTAAGAAGTGGCCTAAATAAGTAGCCAAGTATAATTTAATTACAAATTTAAGGTATAACGCTTATATTTTCCACACTGTTGATTTTAATTGTTCAGTAAGCATGTTTCTAGCCCTTTCCTCATCCCAAAACTGTTTTTTCACTATAACTTTTTTAACAGCCTTTCTGTTTTATAGGGCGTAAAGCATGAGTAAAGGTTACTGCTTGAAGGGCTTCTGTTTTATCACAGGCTATTTGTCACTTTTTTATATGTGCTGAAATGTATTTTTAGGCCTATATTAGACCCTTTGTTTTAGCTCTTGGATTCTCCACAATTTATATGTTAATTTGATAGCTTATGTTACCTACTCATTCGGTTTCTTTCTCCCACTCAAATAATTTCTCTCCTATTTCTCTCTCTTGTAATAAATTACAATTTATAACATGGAATTTATTCCAGTCCAATCTTTATTCTAAATTATTCCAATATGGACTTTAAAAAAAATGTAAGCTATGCCTTCCAACCGTATAAGTTTGCGTAATTTAGTATACGTTTGCATTTTAACTACATCTATTAAATGCAAAATAAAGTAAAATTAAAAAAAAAAATAATAATAATAACTTAAAGTAAACTATACAATTGTCTTGGGTAATTTCACAATAAATTACTAACTTTCTATTACTGTAGCCTTTTCGATAATATTGTTTTTTTTTTCTTTTAGTAAATAAATTAACTAGAAAGTATTTTATAAATTTACTTTAGAATATAAATTAGTTCATCGCTATTTAAAGCAGTTTTTATAATTATTTACTGTAAATTTGGATAATATAAAAGTACACATAAAACATTAGTCATTTAGTTAATAATATAAAAATAAATAGCTTATTTATTTTAATTAAAAGGAATAAATATTTAGATTAACTAGCGATGTTATATTATTAGGAAAGGTTAGGATGCCCAGCGTTACTAAATAGGCTCCCTTCAGCCATTAGGAGTAATATGTGGCTTTCACAAACGGAGAATTCATGTTGGTTCATACGCAGTTCAAAACCTATACATAAAATCATGGATACATTGATTATACAGGTACTGATACCCAAAGCGGTGGGTCACGCATGACGCGGTATGGAGGTGAGCAACGTAAGAGGATTGTGATATGGATATTTTTTATGGAGCCGAACAAGACCCTGGCTATTAATAATGGATGGCTGACGATGGATGGTGATATTAATGATGGATGGATGGATGGTTGGACGAAAACTGTGAAGTAACTTTCTTGTCTGTCTCAGGGAGGTAGTGTGTTGAAGACTAAATCCCGGATGGGGATACTTAGTGTTTTCATGTCAACACAGACTATGATTGCAGCATATATATAGCCAAAATGTGACGCTAACCGATTCGAAGATTTCTTAGACGATCTACTCACTGCGATCAGAGAGGCACCGCGACCGGTTATTGTGATGAGGGACTTCAATGAGGAGGCGGTTGCGCTTGGATGGCTGGTGACCACCCGCAGAGGAGTAAAACTGGCAACGGCGCACAGCACGGTGAATATGACCTTAGCAGGAACACCTGGGACTGCGACCTGCAATGGTAGGGGATCAGGGTCTATAATAGATTTGATACTCATCACGGATGTAGATCTAGCTTCAATACAGAATTGGGCAGTACTGGAGGAAGAATTCCTCTCTGATTAAAAAGGAATTGCATTTGATGTTGTTGTTAACTGAGTATTGCAAAGCTGTTAGGAGGACCGACCCCGACGCAAGTACAGAACTTTTTAGAGTCTTTATTACAACGGCTGGGAGATGGGTCACTGCTGGACCCAGACAAATAGTTAATCTAAGAAGAGTCGGACAACGTACGCCCATTGAGGGGGCAGTCAAGGCGTCTACTTCGGACATCGGTCTTTTACGGATTGAGGTGTCTCATTTCCGGAGGATCTGGCAAAGACGCAGACGGGCTGAGTTGGATGGTGAAGACGCATGCCAACTTTATAAATTGAAGAGGAACTAATATGCTAATGCTATAAGGTGTTCTAAGAAAGAAAATTAGACTCAACTAGTGGCGGATTTGGAAGTGGACCCGTGGAGTAAGGCTTATCGCATACTCATGAAGAGGTATGGTCCTCCTCCCCCATTGTTGGCTAAGGAGACCGTCGACCGGGCTATCAGGGACCATTTTATACTGGCTCCGTGTAATTACAGACTTGAAGACTTTGATGATGCACCCCGGTTTACCATGCAATAATTGAAATACGCCATCGGGCGATCCTAACAAGAGTTCCAGTCCTGGTGGGGTATCGGCCCTGTTAGGGAAAACCCTTGGTTGGTATTGGAGGTGATGAATACTGCTCTAAGCAGAGGTATTTTTCCGGCTTGCTGGAAAGTAGCGACAGTAGTATTAATTGAAAAGCCTAACAGGGGGAAGCGAATCCGGAAATTTTATGCAATAAGCCTACTGCCGGTGTTTGGCAAATTGTATGAGCGGCTACTGGTCCGGCGGCTGGTGGAAGAAGTGGAAGACACGAGAGGATTGTCGGATTCACAATATGGTTTTAAGCGGGGCACTTCGACGACTGATGCGCTAAAGCATGTTCTGCATTGGGCGGCGGGTTGTCGCTCTGGAACTTGCAAGACTAGAGAAATTCTACTACTAGAACTCCTGGATGTAAAGAATGCTTTTGGAAGTGTGACATCGGAGATGGTTTTACGGGAGTTGCATGGCAGGGATATGAGTGGATACCTCCGTTGGATAATTGGTAATTTTATGTGGATAGAGTAATACACGTTCAATCGGAAGAAGGATTACTTGAATATAGATCTGGCGGGGGAGTACCTCAAGGGTCGTCGTTGAGCCCCATCTTATGGAACATCGCGTTTGATGGGGTATTACGTTTGGACTGTCTGGAGTATGTGGAACTATTGGCGTATGCAGATGATCTGGTGGTTATGGTTAGTGGTCGCTCGGAAAATGATGTAGAGCTGACGGCGAATTTCATAATCAGGTGCATTAGCCACTGGATGGTGGAATGTGGATTGGTTTTGGCGCCTGCCAAAACACAGGCTACAACGTTAGCAGGCAGACGGAGGCTCCGCCCTATAACGGTTTATGTTGATAGTCTATCTGTGCTAACGCAGCCTATAGTGAAATACTTGGAAGTGCAGTTGCATAAAACAGGGGTGTTTAATACATAGCATATAATACGGAGCATATAAATTACATCTTAGAGAAAGCTGAAAAGGTTACCGGAATACTACAGCGAGTGATGCTTCCGCGAGGTGGACCGTGGGCGCCCAAACGCCGGTTGTTGTTATCGGGAGTGACGGCCATGCTGCTTTACGCGGTTCCTGGGCGGGGTTCTGCCTTTGATGTAAAGAGGAATGCAAAGAAACTGCAGTTGCTACAACGACGGTGCTCTATAAAGATCAAAAACTGGTACAGAACAGTTTTCACACTAGCAGTAGGGGTATTGGCGGGGGTCCCCCCGATAAAACTTATTGCCAGCGCATACCAGAGCATATAGGTCTCGAATGGAGGTAGGAAGGATGTGGCAGTAACTACAAGGAGACTGGCAGTCGCTAAGAGATGCCGCGTCAGTGGCAGCTGGACTAGGCGCCTTATCCCGGTTTTGGGCCCTTGGTTGGTGAGAGGACATGGAAACGTGGATTTCTACTTATCCCAGTTCCTCACTGGTCTTGGGTCCTTCAATGATTATTTGTGTCGCTTTCACAGGAGACAGTGGCCCAACTGTCTGTATTGTGGGGAAAGAGATACAGCTGAGCACACTTTCATTTACTGCGATCGTGGATGGAGGAACGATTACACTGGGGGATAGCTGAGACCACCCCGGAGGAACTTATGGACACAATGTTACAAGGGATAGATGGCTGGGAGAAGATACCATGATTTGTCACTGCGGTGCTTCGGTCGAAGACTACTGAAGAAGATGACTAGATTAACTGAGATTTCGCGAATGGTCATGTGTGGGGGGACAGCTTTTTGCGGAGCTGCATTTCATCTCTTGGAGATGGGGTGTGGTTATGATACACGGGGACTCCTTTCCCACTATAACTGGGGTGGATAAGTTGTACACACAGACACGAAGGAGTGAACGGACAGCCTTCTGCAGAGCCACTGTTCGCCATACCCGGGGGTGGACAGTGGTGATGATATATGGGGACTCCTATCCCCGGTTACTTGAACACACTTACACATCCGTGAACACAGGTATGAATGATTTGTATACATAGTTGAGTGGGTGCTCTTCCATTTGTTTCAAATTTGACAGATGAGAAGATGGCAAGTTTACGAAGTTGTTGAACAATCTCCCCGAAACTGCGTTATGCTTAATAGCGGGTTCGGTCTCGGAGCGGAGAACAGCGATGAGGAAGGTTTAATCGGTATTGGGGCTGGTCATATACGTCTAAAAGCATCTTGGCGGAGCCTGTTAGCTACCCCGGGATGGATAGCGGCCCAGGTCCGAGCCCAACACAACCCCGCGAAGACCCCGTAGTGGCGTGCGTAAATGGCATTCCTTATGCATTGCTATGGACTCGTTTCTAAATCGAGGCCAATATGGCTTCATGAAAGGGGTTGGCAAAGAGAATTGCATCTTAAATGCAATGGCCGAGGTGGAAAGCGCCGACTACAAATATGTTTTGGCAATTTTTATTGACATAGAG
>JAAAKQ030233545.1:0-15014 GCA_010016005.3 Zanna intricata | reverse complement strand
AGATTATTTTATTACTTCCAGTGAAATCTTTAAAATCAATTTTATTTTAGATGATTCTTAATATTAATAATTATAATTAAGTTTCATCAGTTCATCAGTTTCATCAGTTCATCAATTAAGTTTCATCAGATAATATCAAGGTCAGATGGGTTAAACCATTAGTATCTTAATTAAACAGAACAAAATATTATTACTACACACACACATTATATATATATATATACACACAACTAATCAGAAAATGTTCAATAGGCAGTTTACCCTGATTGCAGATAGCAATTTTATCTGTAGGGACTAGATAAGACAGGCAGTATCGTTAACAAGTGAACTTCATAACCTGAGTATACTTATCATTATCTTGAAATATATTTGTCACAGAAACTATTAGATAGTTTAAATTGTTTTTTAGTTAGTGTAACAAAATAAAATAAATAAAAAAAAATACATTTTCACCCATGCATTAATTGCTTGCTGCTAATCATCGTAACACAAATGACTTCGAGAATAATCACTTTCAGCCATTAACTTTTCTTATTTAAGATAAGAACTCATAACATTGACACTCTCTGATTCTAGTCTAATCTCTGGCAGTCACTGTCATTGAATGACACATTTAACAAAAACTACTACTCCATCTGCCTTCTTCATATTACAAAAAATAATTGTTGTTTTATAACTTATTGACTTAACCAGTATTTCAAGATTGTCTGTTACTTTAATATTTACATAAATTATTCTAATGTTAAAATCATATTTAAGATTTTTTAACATACCTACTTTCAATATTATACTCTTCTCCCCCTTTAACTTCAATGTTATTGTTCTCACATCATGCACATGCAAATGATGACTAACATCATTTGCTTTAACCTGTCATCATTTTAATCACAGATTGATATGGATATTCAGTTTTTTTAATGTTTAAATTGAGATTGTACAGTTAATGCATTTCAAATTCCTTTTTAAATAAAATTTTTTTACCCTTATAGTTTATTTTTTTTTGAATGTATAATTCAATTTGCATTATATTTTTTTAGGTTGAAGATGTAAGAAATGAAGAACGCAGAAATAGAGACCGATTGAGTGCACAATTGTTGACATTAATTGATCAACAACGGCAATATGTTGCTGCATTAAAACAATTAATGACTGAATGTCATAATGAGGTGGCCACCAGATCTCATTCAGCTGCATTGCAGTTATGATGTAAATTTCTCTCTTAGGGTATAATCTATTTACTTTAAATAATTAATTTCATTTTCTTATTGTATATCATACTAGAGAAATGTAACAGATAAACTTAAGAAATGTAATTTTGTTTTTCATGTGTATTGCCTTACTTTAATAAATGCATTTATAAATCCGTTTAATAAATGGAATTACAGTTCAGCTTAATTTTTTTATAAATTTAAATCTCAAATCGAATCATTTAATTCACCGTATGATATAAGATGTGGCTTATTAGAAGACAGTTCAAAATCAAAATCATCGTTGTTTCTTCTTCAGTACTGCTCGATTCTTCATCGTTGCTTTCGAAACGTACATTTGGCACAGGTGGCTCAGGAACTGGAATAATTTTACTGTGAGGTACAGCCCTGATTGCAGATTGCAATGAAGGACATTTTACATATGTTTAGATTTTTTTAGAAATTGCAGACACACTTGTTAAACAAAAGTAACAATCTGTTACATGTTCCTTTGGTTCACACCAAACCATAATTGGTACACCAAATGGCAAAGTTTTCCGTGTATCTTTCAGCCATCCTCTTAAATATACACAACAATTAGTGGATACTACTATATGAGGAGCCCACATCTTATCCTGATCACCAATATTACACTGAAAGTACAAATGATATGCTTTTTTAATTGAAGGTGGTAATCCTTTTTTATTTGATTTTATGGTAAACTCACCACATACATAACAAAGGCATCCACATCATTATAACACTGCACTGTTAAAAAACTCAAAAAAGCAGTTAGACTGAACAAAAGTAATTCATTCCTAAATTCAGTGCTTAATACAAACAACACAGCTGTCTTTTCGGCTACATGTTTTGACCTGCACAGATAAGATAAATCTTGTCCATGAAAACTCTCTCTTCAGTATTAGATATCATGTCATGATGTGTGACTATGATATGATTTTGACTATATAATTCTTTGTCTAGTATTAATTAAGTAATAATTTAGTATTAAATTTTTTTTCAAAAATGGTGGGTGATAGAAATATTCTGAATTCATATTTGTTTTCAGCATAAAAAAATTACTAAAATCATGTTTATCAGTGTTATTTAAGGTTGTGAGGAATGGCTAAATTTTTTCAGATTTTTTTTCAAGCAACTAATCTTTTATATCTGCAAGGAATAGATTGTATTTATTTTTATACCTAAAAGTACATCAGGCCTCCTCCCCCACCTAATTTACCATTTAAGTACTATTTACCATTATGTAATAATAATAAGTTTTTAAAAATTGGGTTATTGTAAATTCATTTTATTATCTAAATTATAATGTTAAATTTATATTGAAACTGACACAGTGTCTGAATCTATAATATCTTTCCATCTAAAACATTTTGATGAATGTTAGAATAATAATAAATTATACAATAATGCTATATAGCGCTGTGTTTTTAATATTGATTTTAAGTCATCTGTAGGCCTCTGAATAATCAGAAATGTCTTTAGTAATGCTTAAAATATTAATGATTTGGCAAAAAAAAAGAAAGTTTTAAGTTCTTACAATTAAAAGTCAAGCATAACACTAAAAACAAAATTATGCATTATATTTCACCCCTCCCCTCATATAGCAGAAGGGCCTTGTCTTCATAGCAAGACACACAGGATGTTCTTCAGGAATTTCTTTAGAACTACACAGTTAGGTTTATAAATAGTTGCCGGCCTCCGCGGTACGAGTGGTAGCGTCTTGACCTTTCATCCAGAGGTTCCAGGTTCAAATCCCGGTCAGGCATGGCATTTTTCACACATGCTACAATTCAATCATCAATTCCTCTGAAGATACACCTTGACGGTGGTTCCACAGATTAAAAAAAAAATTTTATAAATAGTTACAAATTACACAACAGGAACAGATTATAATATTTAAATTAATACTTTTGTCATTTAACTGGTTCTTTTTCCTCTTATGCTAAAAGCATTCACAAAAATTTTTGTTTCATTATGGAATAAATTAAAAAATTTTGAACATGAAGGTTACAGAGTGCTATATTCAACACCTCATTTGTTCTTTGATATGAGGAACTGCATGACAAAAGGTTGCATAACAAAGATGCCCCATGCATCTTGTTTGTTTTTATAAGGATTAATGGCAATCTAATGTAACAACTGAAAATGAGTGAATTTATTAGAAATAGTGATTCAAAACTTTCCTATCCATAAAATTTTGTTGCATATAAGGACTTAAAGTTTTATTCCTGTTGACCATACTTCATTAAAAGTTGTAATCTTTCTAAGAAAGATATCTAAAAACTGGGAGAAACATGTAAATTTTCAGGTCATCTGTTTCTATCCAAAACTTGAATTTCCTACCACTCTTTACATCCAATAATTTTTTCTTTCATTAATGTAACTTGAAAAATCACTACATGTAATTTTGCAATTTCTAAAAGAAAATAAATAGCTCATTCCAGCCGGCCCTCTACTGCTTCTGATTATTGCAAAACTGCTGAAATCAAAATTCAACTGAGAGGCAATCAGCTTCTGAAAGCCAGTGACAAAACCATAAGTTTCATAAAGTTTCTACCACAGTTTATTTCTCCTTTCATTCTAGATTTCTTTATTTGTTATCACCTTAAATTAACTAAATATATTCTAAGAAATTAAAGGTGGTTTTATTTCAGAATTATTACTACCATCAAGGGCAAATTATTGATCAAAGAAATCAATATCCCTTTCTACCTTGAAGATCAAAAACCAAACAGAAATTGTACAATGTTAAGAATTTTATTGTGTATGCAAGTTGAAATGATAAAAGGATCAGAAATTTTCTCTCTGTTAGTAATTTCTTTTTTATTACTCTGTACATACAAACCAAAAAAAAAAAAGTAACTTCTGCAAAAAACAGAACATTCATTCAGTAAATGATAGTTACTGTGGAGTACACTTCAATAAAAAATTGTAATAATTTGGCTTCAACCATGCCAAAAAATTATTTTCTAACCAAAAACCTGAACATACATTTTACTGGGTTATTGGCAAGAGAAGATACAAATAAATATTGAGCATAGAGGAAATAAAATAACTGGATAGCAAAGAATTTACTAAGAAATATTTTCATCCTTT
Source organism: Zanna intricata (assembly GCA_010016005.3). Lineage (NCBI taxonomy): Eukaryota > Metazoa > Arthropoda > Insecta > Hemiptera > Fulgoridae > Zanna > Zanna intricata. Next base: position 10,710 of record JAAAKQ030233545.1, on the reverse strand, counting down.
TTTTTAAATTGAACTAATTAACAATTTGTAGTTTACTTTTTCAAACATCAACTGTATCACAGCTTTACTTCCTTCAGTGATCTAGACTTATTATCATTGTTATTAATTTTAAATTTATAGAACAGATTGACAAGTAAGTGATCAACAAGCTAACCTTTTATTTTTTACTTTGCAACTTGACTGGCTTTACTTGATAGCAGATTCATATATTCCTACATATTGTACTCATTTTAGATATTACCAAGCTCAAAATAATTACCTTTGAAATTCACCTATATTAGATTTTATTTGATTGTTTTACTCATGTGACTGACATCTCTTCCTTAGTTAAAAAGTAGACTTGATGTACATTTACAATTAATTTAATAAAATGATTTATTTCATAGTTATTTGTCACATACATCTTATATAGCGAATTTCACAAATGTTTAAATAAATAGAAGTTAAAGAAGAGTAAATATACTGGGGGTGGTCCATCTAAATTTAGACATCTCAAAAACTTTATAGGAAAAAAGTATCTTATTAAAGTTTTTCCATTTCAAGGGAGAAGGAAATATGTTTACATCTATGTTCTTAATAAGGTCATTTGAAGGTCAACTAATTTTTTTTTAAATTGGAACCTATATTTTTTACTGCAGAATCAAATTCTTTGAAAAAAAAATTGTTTCAGATTTTTTTTTCTAAAGTTGAGGCCTATAAATTTGGTATTTTTAGTTTCATTACGTCTGGCCTGGCTGATAAGTTACACATAGCTGATGTTAAATCTTAAATAAAAAATAATCAATGCTAACAATAATGAAGAAAAAAAGAAGGTGAGATGTAAACTCCAGCAAACTTTTTAAAATAATCTAAAAGTGAATTTCAAGTGACAAATGAGATTTATCTAACTGAATGTATAAACAGTGTTAATTATTTTTTTACTACTTTTTTAGTTGGCAACTATTAATAAACATTAAATTAATTAGTTCTTATTTAATGGAAATTATGGAACGATTTACAATTATGGAAAAATTGAGATAATTTTGCTTTATAGGGAATGTCACCAAAATGTTAATCAGACATTAGCTTTGTGTGCTCTAAGATTCCCCAATAGAAATACTCAAAGTCATGCTTTTGTGTGCAAAATTTAAAACAGTTTAGTGATGCTAGAAGTGTGGGGGCCAAAAGTTGGGAACTGTCAAAATACTGTGACAGCAAAAAGTAAAAAAAACAGTAGTGGCTGCGACAGTCATTGTAGATCCTCATGTTAATTAAAGAAGAATTTTGTGTGACTGAAATTCCATCCATACCATATTTCACTGCATTAGGAGTTGCATGGCAACGACTTTGAATTAAGAGTAGCATTTTATCAATGGGCACTGGAAAAAGTACAGGTAGAACATTTTTTTTCTTAATGTTCTATTTTTTGACAAATCAATTTTACTAATCATGGAGCAGTAAACAGACATAATATGCATTATTGGGCAGTATAAAATTCACAGTGGTTAAGGGAAGTAGAACATCAACAACGTCCGTGGACTGTCAATGTTCGGTGCAGAATTGGACTGCCCTTTTTTTTTTATAGGAATTTGGAACAGACAGAAATACGCAGATTTTCTAGAAAATCAATTTCCTTTACTGCTAGATGAACTACCCTAAAAATGATTTGGTTTCGTAAAGTTGGCTGTCCTGCATGGCAATTATCACCAGAGTAATTTTGGACCGTGAATACAATGATCGTTGGCTTGGTTGAGCTAGGGTCCAGTTCAAAAGATTTTTCTAGAAGTACCAACCACCCCTGAAAATATGAAAGAACTATAACAAACATATATAGAGATATCAAGAGAGAAAGTCTATTAAATGTTCAAGTGTCGTTGCTAAAACATATCAAAAAATCCATAGAAGTAGGACACCACTTTAAACATTTGTTGCTGTAATTTATATAGATTAATTTCTTGTAATTATTTTAAATAAAGAGCATTTAAAAAAATTTAAATTAGTAATTAAAACAAATATTTTCATAGAGTCGATATAACTCAACTAACTAAAGCGTGCAACACATCAAGGCTATGTACCATACAGGCATTACAAATATTTGATTAAAATATGCATTTAAACAAAAATGATTTTATTTGGGTTAATCCTTTAATTGATTGTTTCTTATTTAAAATTTAATCTTCTTTAATTTAAAATGTAACATCTGGATGTGACTCGTCACCTGGACCAGACCTAATGAAACTAAAAACACCAATTTATAGGCCTAGATCATTTTTGAAGATACATAACTAAACAACTATCAATTTTGGAGAAAAAAAGTCTGAAATGAAACGTTACTTTTTAATTTTTTTTTTACAAAGAATTCAATTCTGCAAAAAAAAGTTTCCTATTTAAAAAAATTAAGTTTACCTTAAAATGGCCTTTCTTGTCCTTATCAAGGAAAACATAGGTTATGCATGAATTTCCCCCTTGAAATGAAAAAAACTTTAATAGGAAGCATTTTATCTTAAAATTTTTATTTTTTGAGATATAAATATGTTTCATCTTAAAAATGGACCACCTATATACAGAAGTGATGCCATCCATCCATGTTGTAGTGAATGGTATACTTAAGCAATACTTCTTACTTTTTTTTTAATATATTATGTAATAATATGCAATATGAATTTATTATACATTATTATATATTATATAAATATAGATTATACATCATTAGTCTTTTCCAAATTTGTTTTTAAAGTTAGTTTCCTTTGAATTCTGCGCATATCTTGACTATTTGCTTCTTGCAGAGCAGTTTCTAGTACTTCTGTCATATGTAATAGATTGTTTGGATCACATTGTAACAATATATTTTCATCATTTTTACCATCAGTTAAAGATAATTTCATTGTAATCTGAGGAATCAACTGATTAACTAGAGAACGTGATGCAACCTAAAATAAAAGGAAAAACATTTTCAATCAAGAAAAAAAAAGTGTATTAGAATATAAAAAGCACAAAATAATACTTTGCAAGAAAAAATCTTCACACCTAATTTTTACTTAAAAATAAACAGTACAGCAATCTTTCAGTTCAATTCAAAACATTTTGAAAAAGCAAATAAAAACAATTTCTCATACAAAATAAAAATAACGTGAGTTATGATTTTTACTTTTATTTTAGCATACTGATAATAGTATAAAGGGCACCAGAAAGGTTTTGCAATAAAAGTTTAAAAAAAAATTTCTAAGTAATTTCCCACCACACATATACTTCTCCATCCTTTGAAACCAGTCTTCAAAGAAACCCTGCCATGATAGAAATCTGGTGACACTCATCCCAAGCCAAGGAGGTTATCATTGCTGGTAAAATGCATCCCTTTCTGTCTGTTCTTCATTTGGGGGGGGGACAGTGCAAAATCACATGGAGTGAGGTCAGGACTGTTTACTCCAGTGCTGGCCAAATACTGTGAGCATACTTTGGAGTGATGCGCTGGAGTTTATCATGATGAAGAAACCATGTGTTTATTCTTGAGTGTGGGAACAGCTTCTTGAAAACTTTGACAACTTTAGGCAAGCATTCCTCAATATACCAGGTCTCTTTAACTCTCTTCTGAGTTTCCAACACAACTTTCTCTCACACTAAAAACTATGGCTACCATTCTCATCTTCACTGATCTGGATTTTCAAACAGCCATACTTTTCTCTGAACCTTGCTCAGGACATCATAATAGTACAGCTAAGTTTTTTCATCTATTACAATTATATTCACACAGGGAAGTTTCCCATTTTCAAACTTTTTCACAGCACCATGAAACACAATATTGCCATCTGATATCAGTCGAGTTATATGACACCCAAAGGGTACAAAGCTTTCTAACTTGAAGGTGATCTCATAGAATTACAATAATTTTATTGCTATAATTTTCATTATAGTAACCTCAGGGTCAAAATTTCCCCTTTCAAACTTTTGATACCACCTAAATAAATATTGTTGTAAACGAGGACAATCCTCTTCAAGCACTGAAGTCATTTCCTCTAAACAATGATCAACACTTAATGCATGTACAAACTTGCCTGGGATTCAGTTTTCTTCCATGACACATCACTACTTCTTTTCACTAACAAAGCCAAAAAGAAAATGAAACTGAGGCAGTGACTAGAGTGGCTACAGTATAGGTTGGAACCAGTCTAAAAAGTGTTAACATGCAACCTGTGTTGATGTGTTGCATCATATTGCAAAATTTTCCTGCTGAAAGAACAAAAAAAAAAAATTGAAATGAACACAAAATTAATTTTATCTAGAGGTTAAAATCATATGCAAGGATAAAAATTGGAAAGGAGCACTTATATTACAGTACCATATGATAAATAACTATAATAAATTTTCAAATGCAGCAATCTAGTAATTATTTGATGATTTTGCTGTTTATTTTGTTAATAAAACCTTATGTATGTAAACACCTAATAATGTATTTGCAACCGTCAGTTCATTATAACAACCGTCAGTTCAATATTTCAGATATAACCATATATTCTAGTCTTTAACTATATTTTTAACAGAACTTGCTGGACTTTTAATCTTTGGTGAATTCTATTAGTTTGTACATTTCGATTAAAAATGGTTTGATTCATGACAAAGATACAGAACAACTCATTACAATAAAAGTTCTGGAGAGGTCATCTATTATGACTTGGTAAAAAAACTTATTCAATAAATTTTTACTATTTTTAGTAATCAACTTGAATTACATTATAAATATAACTCATAATTTTGTTAAATTATTAATAGTTCAAAACAAAAAATAGAAGTTTTTAATGTCATCATGTAACGTGATTTGTGACTCTCATTTTCTGTTTCTCATACAGCTCCCATCCCCATACATAAATAGACATTTATAAATGTTACGGATAAATGGACATTTATCTGTAACCTTAATTCTTTTTCAGCCTGTAGTGAAATATCCTGGCCAATTAGCTTTTTCTTTTTTCAACCTTTTTTTTCCCATTGTTCAAATTAAGGCTTTGATTATCATTACTACTTCATTTTTCATTTGTCTCTCTTTAAAAATACCATCATTTCTACAAACCTTACTTCCTTCTTCCTACAGTCAATATACATTTGTTCTCTTTTAGAGCATTTTTGATCATATCTTCAACATGTAATAAACGAAATCATAGATAGGCAGCAGCATTATCTATGCTGCTACCTATCTACTTTAGAAGTATCTAAAGTCAAATCACTCGGTTTGTACAGCCTTTTATAATTGTTTTATGACTATTATTGTTTTTTTGCGACACAAAATTACATAAATTACAATAACTTGACTTCGCAGACCAAAAATTCAATATGTGATGCCTGAAACAGCAGTTATTATACTAATGCTTTACAAATATGTGCTTTTGCACAACTCACAACATTGTAAACTGTACGGTGAAATAACAATGGATGTATTAATGGTTCTAGAAGAGAAGCAAGACATTTTGATATTAGTCATTGTCAAATAGCCCATATAATTTAATCAGAGCTATTTGTTATTTTAATAAGAACATGTTTGTTTTTTCATTATGCTAGGTATAAAACAAAGCCTTCCAGTTTTATGAACCTTGGCAAAAACATTTTTAATAAAAACATGGCCTTGAAGACCTGACCATGGATATTCATATTCTAGTACGGATAAAAATAAAATATAATATATGAATAAAATTAACTTTCAAATTTTATAAATAAGGAACTATATAGAATTAATTCATTTTTACATGCCTGTGTTTCAAATCTCCATTCTAAATCTTTGAAGTGCAAAATGTTGAATGTTTGTGATACTATCATTTCATTTAACTGTTTGCGTTTACTATCGTACAACGCATAAAGCACTGCTTGTTGTTCATCTGTAAAACCGGCTGTTATAACAGAATCTCTGAAGTCCAATTCATTTAACTGAAAACAATGTTACAAAAAGTATAATTTACACTGCAATTTAAGATCACTTATGAAGAGGTATAATCAGAAAGCAGATAGTTTCTTAAGCATTAGCTACACTTGTTTGACATAATGATACAAATTGTTGAATTTACGTTTATAATTTTATCCATACTTATCTTCATATTTAAGTTTTTAAACAAATTTATATTCCCATCATTAAAGATGGAATGTTCCCATTAGAGGCAGGAATCAAAGATAATATTTTTAGTATTACTAATTCAAAATGAGTTTTCAAAATACAAAAATTAGCTATCAGGTCATCAGTTGACATTCATAAATAAGAATACCAATAAATAAAATAATATGGCTTATTTACATTTTCATTAATGTGTAACTTTTTCTAGAAAAAAATAAATGACTTATAGAAAATAATAACCACCTTTACAAATCCAATAATGGAACTTTTTTATTCAACACAGAACAATTAATTGCATATGAGAAAAGGCTTTATATGTCTCTTTTCATTTTTAGTAAATTACCAATTCATTTAAATAATAAGAAAATTTCCTTTTACAGAACCAATATTATTCTGCTGATCAGTTTTTGAATAATATTGTTAAACAAAATAATAAAAAAAAAAACCCCTTCATTTTCTTCACCTTTATCTAATGCTTACAATATGAGCTCAAATAATTTCTATTTTAATCTAAATCTTTTGTATTTAAAAATTTGTACCTATTTTTCAATGTCTATTGGTGATGCTAGACATTTAACAAAAATATTTCACTGAATCACGCATTTTAATACATTAATTTATGGTGATTTTACTGAATATACTTTCTTGTAAGATAAAATGAATCTCAAAAAAAGAACTTTTATATAGATAAAAATACAAACCTTTTTTCTTTTATAATTTATTAAGAGGTATACTTTTAAATAACATTTTAATATAAAGATACTGATATTTCAGTATACACACAGACATGGATTCCTAAAAAAAACTTACATAAAAAAAAAAAAACACACACACTTAGATAAAAGTAAATGCAAAGTTCAATAGTTTGATGTTGTTATTACAGGAGCTGGACAATTAATAAATATTTTGCTTAGCATTATCAAATCTGTAATCAGCAGTGCTTAAAAACAATGGAGACATCGATACTGGGACAAAAATAGAAACATAAAATTTTGAAATCTACTAAAATTACAAAAAGAAACCAGAAAATTTAACAAAGCTGAAGTATCTTTATACTTTAGATGTAGCTTTACAAGTTAAATTTTTTTTTTTTTTTTTTTGGCCTTCAGTCATTTGACTGGTTTGATGCAGCTCTCCAAGATTCCCTATCTAGTGCCAGTCGTTTCATTTCGGTATATCTCCTACATCCCTAACAATTTGTTTTACATATTCCAACCATTTCCTGCCTGCACCATTTTTCCCATCTACTTGTCCTTCCAATATCAAAACAACTATTCCAGGATGCCTTAATATGTGGCCTATAAGTCTGTCAAGTTAAATATGAGAAATTAAAGTTACTGATAATTTGGTAATACAAACGAAGGGAAAGATGCATGAATTAAACACAATCTTTCTTGATGAACTTTCTAGATGACTGGTATATAAAAGCTACTATCAGCTTAGAGATGAAGTATAAAAATTATTTCAAAATTAAAATTCTGAAAAAATACTGTTGATTCTGATCAAAACTTATTTTTACAATGCTAATAAAAAATTCAAATAAAGAATTGAAGTTTATGAGGCGAGTAACAGAGGAGATTACCAAAAATTTTAAATATTAACCATAATAAGGTTTTTGTAATGAGATAAAAAAAAACACAAGTCTATATTTATGAGATGTATCATCTTAATATAGATATGTGTAACATAAAATTAAATTAAAAATTAATTTAATTTGTTAAGTTTACCTTCAATTTGGATGATTCCAATAAAATATAAACAATCGCTTCAACAGCATCTAGTATACTCTGTGGTTCAACTTCAAGTTTTTCTAAGAAACAAAACAAGAAAAACACATTTAATTGTATACACATTCATTGAAATTTACACCATATAAGCAAATCAAAAAAGTAGGGGGAAATTTCCCTTCACTCATTTACTTTCACTCATTAATCTTTTACTTTTTTTTATTGTTATATATGAAAATATATACAAAAATATATATATATAATTAGGACGAGTGGAATATAGTAGAGGGTTTATAAAGTTTCTGGTTTTGGAGAGAATTGCTGAGGGCATTCAGGATATACTGAGTGCTGTTCGAGCTTTTCCTCCTTTTATGATTTTGTTGCAACAATTGCAAATTTAGTTTTCATTTATGTGGTGTTGTGTGATTATTGTTTGGTTTTTATTATTTTAGGCTTTCATGATTTCTATATTTTGTTATCATGGTCAAGTTTGTTTTTAGGGTTCTGTTTTTCCTTTGTGTTTAAAGTGAGTTATCGATTTAAGATACCGATGGAAATGTCACTGCGGCATTTGCATCGGTGGCATTCTGACAGAAACCAAGCTAATGACTGAGAGATATCAATTGGTTTGAGGGTCTGAAGATAACCACCGGTAATGCCTTTTAGAGCTAAGTACAGAGGGAGTGTCGTGGCAATTGGAATCATAACAAGGTGGGATCTTTCTCCTCAGAGTCAGAATGTGCTAAACACAAAGCTGAATTACGTCAAATCCATTTCTCATACAACACTATAATCTGTTCCATTGAGAAAGGTTTGAACCATGTGTGGATCAATACATTCACTGCAGCCAACTGGACTACAAAGTGGTGGAGACCTTGTTACCGCGACTGTTGATGCAGAGAACGCATTTGGAAGGTCATTTAGAACAGTTTCAATTACATCATTGTACTTTCCTGAGTTCATGAGATATGAGTTGTAGGTAGAAAATATCCCATTGTGATTGGAGACTAGCAAAATGAATTTTACATGCCCTTTTCTTATAATCAACTAAGGTATGTCTTGAATTCTTGTGACAATTCCCCTCGGAAATAATATCATACTCAGTATGTTATCACACCACCCAGATAGTAAAGTATTACATTTTTTGTGTATTTCTAATAGAATTCTCTCTCATCAAGTGTTTCAAGATTCTTGGTCAGAAGCTCTGGTAATCCCCCTACTGAAACCTGATAAAAAATAAAATCATGCCCCAAAAGTTATCGTTCTAGCTCCTTGACCAGTACCCTCTGCAAGTTGATGGAACGAATGGTGAACCATTGTCTAGTGTGGTACCTTGAAAGAAACACCCTAATTCCCCCATAAGAATGCAGTTTCCACGAGATTCTATATCTACTGATCACATAGTTGCCCTATAAGCTGCTATACAAAATGCCATTTTATTCTGCCAATGCCTGGCTGCTGTATTTTTCGATTTGCAAAAGGTGTACGACAGGGTATGAAACAGAGAAATCTAAACACATTTCATGATGGGATGTACAAAGTAATCTCCTTGTATTTATCAGGGGTTTCCTCAATAGACGGTCCTTTCGAGTTCAAGCTGGAATGAAAGTATCTGCAAGTGTCACAATGGAAAACGGAGTATCCCAGGGAAGTGTCCTTAGTGTTACTTTGTTTGCCATAGCCAAAATAGTATAACAAAATGCGTACAACAACCGGTTATGTGTTCTTTATTTGTAGATGATTTTTCTATTTATGTAGCATGAACAATATTAGCCACAGGTGAAAGGCTGCTTCAAAACAAAATAACCTGCTTAGAATCATGGTGTAAATCTAATGGATTAACGTTTTCCCTGGAAAAAACAAAGCGCATTTGATTTTTTCATTAGAGGGAACTTGTTGATCCTCAACTGTATTTACATGAAGAACCAGTTGAGGGGCATATACACAGGTTAGATCTCTAGGAATATGGTTAAAACAATGAGCCATTTCTCTGGAATAGATGAAAGCAGATTATATACTCCTATGTAGCTTGAATTAAAGCGCAACCAACTCACCCAACCTTTGATGTTGTATTCTCCAACCAGCATGTTAAACAATATCAGACAGCAGTTAACAGCAGAGACTACTGCTCCGCTAAGTATCAGTGCCTTTACTATGCTCTAAATCTAAAATTATCTCCAGTCCTTCCTGCTGCTCCACATTATTACCCCCTTAGCAGCCTTCTCTCATTAATTACTGCTTTGATCTTTATCAGTATAATAAAAAAGAAGCAAACCTTATGAAACAATTATATTATAAATAGCATGAATCCTGATGTTCCAGTTTATATGAACGCCCAAAATTTTGACATGTTCATGTTTACTCAGATTCTATGAATCTCTTTAAGGCAATTAATGACGTGGTGCTCCAGACACCCTTTTGTTTGTGAGATTCATTGTGTCATTTCGCAAATGAACTGCTGTAATACAAGAGTCGTCCACAAAGTAACCGCTGTTTACGCGTAGTGGGAAAAGTAGTTGGGGTAGCGCCGCCATTCTGACATCAGTGTGTGCAGCGGCTCAGTACACTTCTAACTGTGCAAGGCGAGTATCATTCGATCGCACATTCTCAAGCTATAACCTAAAAACATGAGTGCAGCAATAGAAAATCCCGCCAAATGTGAAGTGTGTAGTGTAATAAGATTTCTTTGGGCAAAAAATCAATCAGAAGCTGAAATTCACCGTGAATTGTGTGCAGCTTATGGCCCAAACATTATTAGTGAAGGTGTAGTCCGTCAATGGGTAGATTTTTTAAAAATGGAAGAACAAATGTTCACAATGAGGTCAGGAGCGGTAGACCATCTCTTGTCAGTGATGACTTGGTGAACAGAGTGAATGAAAAAGTGCGTGAGAACCGCCGATTCACTATCTC
>JAAAKQ030233523.1:0-11230 GCA_010016005.3 Zanna intricata | reverse complement strand
TCTCAGGAGTGGTCGACCTGAGATTGTACAATACTACACTTCATTCACATTCATACATATCATCCTCTGAAGTAATATCTTAACAGTAGTTCCGTAGGCTAAAACAGAAAAAGAGAGGTATTTTTCCCATGACTTGCATTTTTTATGAAATTTGGTATGTTTGTATCTGTTACAGAGTTAAAAAGTAATAGCAGGACTTGTAATTCTGAGATAAGTATGGTAAAATTTTTTAATTTTTCTAGTATTATTACTTACAGTATATTTTTTAATATAGATATATATTTTAATTAAAATATATATATATCATTGTGTACAATTAACATATACCTCCTAAATTTTTACCATGGATTCAAAAGAAGTTTGAAAATTTTCAGTATTATCAAATTTTTAAACTTCGACAAAGTTTTTTTAAAACTTTTACAAAGTTGTTTGTTTTTTACCCATTAAGTTTTGAGCTTGAAAACAAAGTCTTTATGATTGAATTATCAGACAAAAGCACTGTTAATATAAAGTACTTTATTACAGCTCCAATTTTTTTTTTATAAAAACTAAAACAAAAATGTTCTTCTTTCTAGTTACACTTGTACATCCTAGTGATAAAATAAATAAATGAGAGAAAGACTTTTTTTTATAAAGTTTAGGCAAAAGATCAGTTTATGCATGGATACATAGAGATATAAATATAAAAAGATTTGATAACTACAGTTCCACTTATAAAGAGTTTTTATTTTTTTTTTTTAATTATCATGCGTTAGATACCAAAAGGGGCAGAAATTTGATTTTAAGGGATTCAAAAAAAAAAAGTAATTAAGAAGTCTAGTTAATGCAAACATTTAAAAAAAATTGAAATACAGCTCCCAAAAATATGAAAATTTTCCTTTAAAAGGCTTTTCCAACATGTTTTTTCATTAGCAGTATTACAAATGACGCTGTTTTTAATGGTGTAAGTCTTGAAGTGATATATTGTGTATATAATTTTGATTATGTAGTTACAGTTAATCTTTTATTTCATATTAAATGCTACATATAACACTCAATCAGACTAACCAATCAGTTCACATTTTAGACAAAATATATCTCAGAACACTTTGAAGATATGCGAATTCTCTATGTAAAATGTATAGACAAAATATAATACTATTATGTTTATGATAATGCACTCCTATATAAAGGCAACATAAATCACTTTAAAAGTTCCTTTCACTTGTCAACAAATTACATCCCAACTTGCTGTTAAATGCAAAATTATAAGAGAGCAAATCATCTTCCTTACTCCCATCTAAAATAAATACACTTTCAAAATATTATAGACAGTATAGAAAACTAATGATTAACTAACCCCATATGATCAACTCATAGCATAAATATGAGATTTTTTCTAACATGATGTGCATGTTGAATGGTAATGAAAAAGATAGATTCAACAAATGAAATATTTTGTACATAAAGGCCACATATATCTACAGTTTTAGATAACAAGTTATATAAGATTCAAAATGTATAGAGATTAAGAGTATGTAAGTATTATAGATGAATCAACATTTATACACACATTGAAAACAAATTTAATAAAGGAAATTGTAACTGAACTATTTGTAAGGTATCCAGCCAATTGTGCAAGATCACCCTGTTTGACAGAGCACATTATATTTGACTAGAGAGTACTGGTGAAACTAAACACTGAACTAATTTTTTGATTCTGCTTAGATTGCTCATAGCTTATATTTTAGTTTTGAATTTTTTAAAAATAATGTATACAGATGAACACATCTGTAAATTTTTTTGTTGTTTCTTAAGTTTGTGTTTTTGTTTTAATATTTAATGGTTAGTTTTTTTTTCTATTGATTCTTTTATAATTACTGATGATTATTGTATAATTATGAAACTCTTGATAATATAATTTTCTGTATGTAGATGTTAATTGTATATCTGTTAATTTATTATAATAATTATTTAGCATTATTTTCAACTTGCACAGTGAAATGATAATGCCTTACATTTTATCCAAAAGAACCCAGATTCCATCCAGGTCTCGCATTCTTTTTTTTTATAAACTAACTACATTTTATCATATTATTCAATCAATAGTTCAAAAGTAGTTTGTGTTAAGTAAAAACTGCTGGAATGTCAAGACTGTTATACCTACTGCAAACTACAATAGAAAATAAACAAAGAAGCAGATTTTAGGAGTGTAGAAATTGCATGTTTAATATTGTTGTATACCATCACAATGCTGTTTTATTACTAATAAATGCTGTTTTTTGTTGTAAGAAAACTATTAATTACAAAAAAAAAATATGGTGTAAACAAAACCACTTACATATTTGAAATCAGTATGAAAAATACTGTAAACTTTATTTTGAGATAAACTTACCAGTCAATACATGCAGCAATGCTAAGTTTAATTTTTCTTCTTGTCAATAATTTTGAGTGATAGTGAACATCTGCAACAATTCCTAATTTACTCTTTCAATTTGGTAATAAATGAAGTGTTCATTGTTGCCATGTTGAGGGATTTATACTTCAGTGAAGAAATTTTTCATGACTGAGGGAAAGTTTTAAAAATCAGCTTAAACAAAAAAAGAAAGAGTGCCTGAAGAAGTTAATTAAAAAATAACTAAATGTGTAAAAAAAAATCAGCAACAAAATAAATCCCTTACCTTGTCCTTTTCAAATTTAGAATAGGTAATTTCTCCTTTTGGTACATCTGGTGTGATCAATGTATAAAATGGCAGTAACCTAACTATCAGTGAAAAAAAATGTTTATAGTTGTCATGTAATTCTACCATGAAAACAAAATTTCTAGACACTTTGGTACAGTCTTTCTGACTTTATGGATGATGTCAGTAATCCACAATCACAAAGTGAGCCATAAAAGTTTTGCTGCCATTTTCAATGTCATATTTGTGCAAATCAACATTTTCTACAATGGAAGTAGTGAAATCTAAACAGAGGAATAGATTGCTACATCTTGAAGATGATTTGCTTGTTGGCCTGTCAACCATAAGGCCATGTGTTGATTACAGAAGCTCTGTGGAGTACAGACTAGCTAATATGGTAACTATTTGGAGTGCAGACTTCACATTAATTTTAGCGATTAGTTTTAAAAAAATAATAATATATATTTTATTAATTGAACTTCTGGAAAAGATAGGTTGGGATTTCAGGCAGTTATCTTTATCTTTTTTGACACCATTTGACATGCTGCTTGTATATATAGAAGAATCTTGCTGCTTGCATTAACATTGGTTTGTGTACACTGGATGTCTGATGCTTAGAATTAGATATTATTATTATAGGTATCATCATTATTATTAATCATAAACTAGTAATTGTGTTGTGATATTGTGGGTGTTCAGTGAATTGTATCGTCAAAATAAAGGTTAGCAACCACTGATCTAAGATAGTAAGAAAACTAGTATCTCAGAGATCCTAAAAGCTTTAAACTTTATAAAGATATCTATTACTAGTAATAAAATAGTATTACTACACTACTTCAGCTTAAGTTTCTTTTTTCCCTCAGTTTTCTAAACAAAGTACTGTAATAACACCTTATCCTCTTTCTTCCAGGTAATTTCCTTTTTAAGCCTTTACGTTTTTATCATAAGTACTTGTAAAGGGAGTAGATTGGTACTTGTTTGGTAGAGCAGGTGACAGTGAAGGAATCTCAAATTAAGTGGTGCACTTACTTTCATTTTAAAATTCTGTTCAACCATCTGCAGGTCTTCTATTTGATTTTGAAACTGTGAGTTCACTTCCTATTGCTTTATCTTTGATTTTTAGTTTTTATGGTGTAATTTTTAATACAGGTTTAACAATTTCCATTTATTTTTTATTTTTAAATACTCTTCAGCCTTTCTTTTTGTATTTGGTATGCCACTAGATCATTTTTTATTTTAACATTTTTTTTCAGCCTCTGGTTTTTATCACTTTTCTTCTTCAGACATCTTGCCTTTTACTTTTGGCATTTTTATGACAAAAAACCTACCCAAAATCAGAAGTAAAAGAAAAATATATATTTTTATTACTACTGGCCTTTTAATTTGCAGAGGTAGACTTTGTAAGATTCCTTTGAATGACAAATTAATATATTGGGTTACATAAGTTGCACAATGACTTTACACATGACCTCCTCCAAATTATAAAATAGCAATCACCAATGTAAATGTTTGTGTTAATATAAATGTTGTTATTCTGTTGAGATGTATATATAACCCATCTCAATGGAGACTGTATTATATAAACAACATTCTGGTGAATTATGACAATAAATGAAGTAATCACTTTTTAGGACCACTAAATGAATTAGAATTTTTATTAATAATAGTAAATAAATTTTACTTTAATTTAATATTTTCTTTAATATTTTTATTTTAATGATAGTAAATAAATTAATCGTGAAACTGATTGTTACTTTTGTTTAACAAGTGTGTCTGGAATTTCTAAAAAATCTAAACATACTGTAAAATATCCTTTAGTGCAATTTGAAGTCAGGTCTGTACCTCACAATGAAATTATTCAAGTTCCTAAGCCACCTGTGAATTTATGTTTCAAAAGCAATGATGAAGAATCAGGCAGTATCCAAGAAGACAACAATGATTTTGTTTTTGTTATTGAAGACAACAGTTATTTATTATTGGTTTTTTTTTTTTAAATGTTGTACAACAATACCATGTAACATTGTGTGCAATATTTTTATTACTGTATAGCTTAATATAATTATTTTATTTTTGAATTTATTAAGTGTTTATACATACTCAAAAGATGTTATGTAAATGATCTACTAAATCATAAATAATTTAACTAAATTTTTATCATTTTGTCTGCATAACAGTACTGCTTGTAACATTTTTGGTCAATATTATAAAAACATTTAATTATGTTTTTTTGTCTTAAACGAAAGGATACCTGCAAGAAAAAACCCAAGAAGAAATCTATCTATTGTGGATATTGTAAATAGATTTCACATTATTACTGAAGATTTAAAAAAGAAGTTTAATGCTATTATGCATGATTTTTAACTTGAAAAGTTAGAAAAGGAAAAATTGAGAATATGCAATCAAGAACTAATATACTTTCAGTATGGAAATACATATATTATTTATGAACTCTACAAAAAATATTGGTTTTTAACTAATGATCTAAAGACTCATAGTAAAAAAAAATATTTCAACAAGAACGTATGTTATTATTAAATGTCTCAGGAAAGAATTACTTGTAACAAAATCAATAACAGTATTAAAAACCAAAGCTATTATCAGAGCTAGTGTAAAACGTGGCTTTAAAGCTGTTGTAAGCGAATGATTCGTATATAACACGATATCGACTTCGTCACAATTTTCTAACAATATTATCACAGTCACCAATTATAGTGAGAACATGAATCGCAAATAACCAACACGATATCTAGCCTTCTCATAGTAATTTTATTTAACACAACAAAACAAACAAACATACAACGCTTAACAAAATCTACATGAAACAAATTTAAACTTCGCGCAGACAACAAGAGGCAGTGTACCTTCGGAACACGTCACACAAAATGAACCAATCCACGGGTCGCTCACCCACTTAATATATACTGTTAGCTGTCCGTCTGGAAATCGCTGGAAAGTTCTATTAGCTTCTATTACAAATATCTTCATTATTTATAAATACAATTCATTCTAAACAATGTAAATAATTACTTTAATTACAAAACTAAACTTTATCATTGTAAATTGCCGAATAAAAATTCATTCTTTAGTAAAAATAGCAATTCAAACAAAAATACAGCGTTACTGTTTCTAGTAGAATCTCGTACTCTCTGAGTTTTTAGCAAGTTCGAAATCCGACCACACATAACAAAGATTGAGTTATTTAAATACTATTAACATACAAATGAAATAATATTAACAAAATATTATTATTAAATATAGAAATGAGATAATATCAACAAAATGTTATTATTAAATATAGAAATGAAATGTTATTAACAAGATACCATTATTAAATATTACTAACATAACAATTTAACAATGTTTATCATTTTAATTAGTTATAAATTTATTTTCTGGACTTCAATACATATATGGGGAGTTGTAATAATTTGTATAAAAACCTTGTACTACAACAAAGCTGCTCTCAGAGCTGGTAACAAAGTTGGTCACAATGCTGGTATCAAAGTTTGTCTCAATGCAGTCTAGTCTCCTGTCAAAACTGGTGCTAGACTCTGATTTGCATAAAAGATTCGAGGAGACAATTACTAGATTAAAATCAGAGTTATTGTATCACAAAAA
This sequence comes from Zanna intricata, assembly GCA_010016005.3. Classification (NCBI taxonomy): domain Eukaryota; kingdom Metazoa; phylum Arthropoda; class Insecta; order Hemiptera; family Fulgoridae; genus Zanna; species Zanna intricata. Next base: position 4,952 of record JAAAKQ030233523.1, on the reverse strand, counting down.
GCCAGAACTAGTGAATTACAAGACTATTTTACAAAATAAAGAATAAATCAAAGAACTAACTAAGCAGACAAGAATGTTCAATTTGGCACACAATTTCTTGGATGTTATAAATGAGTGAAATGCTTTCAAAAAGAATATTGAATCTCAAAAAAAATATAAAATTACTACAGGAGAAACTCAAAGCTTTAAAAAGAGTGAGACAGAATTTGAAGGACTACAAAATATATTGAAAACAAAGGTTAACGAATGGCACTTATTACAATTGAAAGAGAATAGATTAAAGATAAGAGTTGAAGCTAATTTTGAAAATCAAGCCAAACAAGTTAAAATTTATACTGATTTAAAGAAGAAATGTATTAAAGAAATTGAGGAACTGATAGAGATGGAAAACATATTGAATAAAAAAAGGAAAAAGAAAATAATATTCCACTAACCGAAATAGAAGACTTTCTTGAAATAAAAACTAGGATACAGAATTTAGCCATCTATAATTTTTGGTCAACATATTTTAGACTAGATCAAGATGATAAAAGATAAATGACAATTAGTTCCATTCAACGATTTCATCATAAGCATAGAACTCCAATGTCTAGCCTGGACTTTGAGAGTCTTTCTATTCAAAAGAAGCTTAAAGACAACTTCAGAATGGGGAATCTGTTCCCAAGCGAATAATATTTCAAAGAGCTGTTTTGTATCCAAGAAAGTAAATATATAGAAAAGTTAAGACAGCCAAATATATAAGTAGTTTAAAAAAGTAAAATACTCCAAAACAAGTTCCAAAATCAGTTCTAAAACAAACCCCAACAGAAAAGCTAACAGGCTAAATATCAGTGGATCAAAAAAGTCAAATACTCCAAAACAAGTTCCAGAAGAAACTCCAAGACAACAGATTCCAGAACCAACATGTTTCCTAATATTCTCTCCTGGAACATCCTTCATGATGAATAGTGATGGAATAACCTTCACAACTATAACAATATAAAAAAATATATCAGTAGTTCAAAAAGGTCAAGTAGTCAGATTTCAGAACAACCTCGTGACTGGTCTCAATAAAACAAATATAATTTAAACAGCAATTTCACCAAAACGTAAGAATTGAAGGAGTTTCTGTTTTTATATAACTAGTAATATTATTTTTAATAATAATCTATTTTGTAGCAAAAAATAATTTATTTTTTGTAAACATCCTGATATAATTCAGTAAAGATTAAATCTAATTTGTTTTATCAAACAGCTTTAACTTCTGATTTTATATTTACAATTACTTTTAATAATTCCCTTACATTTACTACCTATGATAATAATAAGCAAGAACGAATTTGAATTGCTTAAATTCAAATAAAAGAATTAATTTCATAAATTAATTATTAAGAATTAATATGAATTAATTAATTTTTAATTGCTTAACAATAAGTAGATAAAACATTTAACTTTAAGTGTATACTGTATAATTTGATTTTGTTGATGTCATATAAGATTCTCAAAGCAAGTCAAAATATGCACAACTTTTTAAGCTCTATTCATTTAAGTCTTCAGTACACACACATACATATAATAAACATATGATAAATTTCAGAGAAAGTTTTAACATAAATTTACCACTAATAAATCTGCAGGTCTCAGGTTTGAAAAAGGGGAAGCTCCGTCAGACTTTAAAAAGTGTGTTATTGTCATTATACCAAAGAAAACAGGAACAGATAAATATGAAAAATACAGAATAATTAGCTTAACTACTCATGCATCAACAATTTTAACTAGAATTCTGTACAGAAGAATTGAGACGAGAGCGGAAGAAGTATGTGTTAGGAGAAGGGAAACAAGTGTTGTAACAAGAGGCGCAGTTTTAGCTCTCTGATTAATAGTACCAGGAAGATTAAAGAAAAACAAACAAACATACATGGCATTTATAGACTTAGAAAAGGCATTTGATAACATAGATTGGTAAAAAATGTTAAGCATTTTAAAAAAAGTAGGGTTCAAGTATAAAGATGGAAGAACAATTGCTAAAATTTACAGGAACCAAACTACAGCAGTAATAATCAAAGAACATACAAAAGAATCCATAATAAAAAAAAGGAGTTCGACAAGGATGTTCCCCGTTACTTTTTAATCTTTACATAGAATTAACAGTTCTATATATACAGAGGATTTAGTGGTAATTACAAGTAATGGAAAAATAGAAAAGGGAAAAAGATACAGGTATTTAGGATTATGGTGATAGAGAACTGTAAGAGTGCAATGGAAATAAAAGAAGGATAGTGATGGCAAAGGAAGCCTTCGCTAAGAAGAGGAAATTATTCAGTAAACATTTGAAATTAAGGAAGAGATAAGCCAAAGTTATGTAGAGAATATCCTAATGTGGACAACATGAGAAGAGGAAAAGGTACTGGACTGAGAATTTTGAGATATGGATATGGGGAAAATTGTAAAAAATAAAATGAACGGATAAAGTTAGGAATTAAGAAGAAAAAGTACACTTACGCTGAAAGTAAAGGTTAAATTTAATAGATGAGGTGAAACCTGGAAATTAGAAGAGGACGAAAGAGAGCTGGCATAAGAGTCCTGCTGATAGGCAGAACACCAAATGATAAAGTACGTAACTGTAATTGTATTTAAAATGTTAAATGTTTAACAATAACTTTAAATGTTAAATGTCTAATTTAAATGTTTAATTTTGTATTAATTATTAAGTATATATGTATTTAATTAAAGTTATCTATAATAAAATAACGACACTTATCATTTAATTTAATTTAAATATATATACTTTTTTAATAATACTGCTTTTTCCCATAGTCCCTGATTTCTATACATCAGACATAAATTTCTGAATGTAAGCGAAAGAAAAATTAAAGAAGGAATATTTGTTGGTCTTCAAATAAAAGAGTTGGTCAAAGATGATGTATTTAACTCAATGTTAAATAATGTAGAAAATGCAGCTTGGTCTTCATTTAAAGATGTCAAAAGTTTTCTAAGCTAACAAAAAAAAGACAATTACCACAATATTGTTAATCAATCTCTTTCTTCATACGGAGTAACATGTCTTTGAAAATACATTTCCTCCACTCATATCTGGATTTTTTCTGGGCCTTGAAGACATATTAAGTGTTGAACTTGGTGAACATTTCGACCAAGACATTTCAGTAATGAAAAGCTGCTATAAAGCGAAATGCATACTAACATGATAGCAGATTATGTAGGACATTAATTTGAGATATGCCTTCGGCTATTTATAAAAGAAAAGCATCAGCGAAATCATTCTAACACAGATATGCATAATTATAAATTTTTACAAATTTTAACTATATTTTCCATTAATTTTTTTTAAGTGTAATTTATTTACAACTAAGGGAGATAGAAAAATTGTATGAGTTGTAGAAACTGAAACACACAGCTTTTCTTTGTGTTATATTGTCTATTACATTTTGCCAGTTCATATCTTATATTGGTGAGAAACTCAGTACAATAGTTTCTGCCAGCCTCCATGGCGCGAGTGGTAGCGTCTCGGCCTTTCATCAGGAGATCCTGGGTTCGAATTCCAGTAAGGCATGTAATTTTTCACACATGTTATAATTCATTCATCTCATACTCTGAAGATATACCTAACAGTGGCTCTAAAGGTTAAACAAAAAAAAAAAGTGTAATAGTAGGTGTAATTTATTTACTATGAAAGAAAACAGGACTTTACCTCCAAGGCATTTCAACCATGAAGTTTAAAATGTAAACCTAAAGAAATTAACTTGGTTCATCTAGTTTTGCTCTAATGAATGTCAGAAAATTTCCAAAACCTAAACCGGAGATATTTATACCTTTTGAAAGACTGACTTTAAAACTTTAAAAGTGTTCCTTGAAAGGAGTATATGTTTAGCAGCATCCAGAGATCAATGACATACTATATAAAGTTCACTTCAAAGTAAAACCATATTTTTACTTCAGAATAGTCCTTCAGAAGGTCTATATCTAGTAATGGAAGAACAGAAACTCCTGCAAACTATTCCTATACAACCAGTTAGGTAGAGTGTTCACTTAAAAAAATGCCGTCTTGAAAGCTGCAACTAAATTTATGTCTAAGAATTAGATTTATGTCAATCAAAATTCAATATCAATTTAAATTTATGTCTTAGAATTTAAAAATGGAAAAGACAGTCCTTTTTCATAAGCACATCAGCTCTCTTATTACTTTCTATGCCTTTCTGCTGAAGGCAATAAAAATCCACTTTGCTAGGGGCAGAGATAGTTCCATACCAGTTCACAATAAAAAAAGTGAAATTAATCCCAAATTCTAACTTTTAATCTTATTCTAATATAAAAAAAAAAAATGTAGTGGACCAACTAAATAAAAATACAAGTAAACTTAAATTAATTAATCATTAAGTTAATGATTCAACTAAATCAGCTAATTAATCAATTTAATCATTTAAAAGAAAATTAATTAATTATTTGAAAGAGGTATTTCACATGTTGTATCTAAATGAGCTCAGTGCTTTAAGTGCTGCTTGATTGCCACTGTTGAAAGATTTGCTTATCTCTGAAGCCTATCACTACAACTGTTAACATATTATAGAATAGTATAAATCTTTGCCTAAAATATGTGATATGATTATTGAGGCTTAATCATTGTGACCATCTATTCCAGTGTCTGCTTGTTCATTGATCTATTTGTGTAAAATAATAGACTATTATTAATCATCAGATACATCAATTTTTCCCTGATATGAAATGTCCCATCAGGCTTGGGATGTTTCATCATACCATACAACAAGAATAGAATCATTTAAAGTATCAAGAATAGGTGGAATGTTAAGCATTAGTAATTACTCCACTCTACTTTGCCGGCCTCTGTGGCACAAGTGGTAGTATCTCGGCCTTTCATTTGGAAGTCCCGGGTTCAAATCCCAGTCAGGCATGGCATTTTTCACACACGCTACAATTCATTCATCTCATCCTCTGAA
>JAAAKQ030233501.1:0-11231 GCA_010016005.3 Zanna intricata | reverse complement strand
AAAATCAAAGTTCCGGTCTCATAGACCGGTGGTTGGGATTACGTATCTGGGAACCATGGTTGGGGCAAAGTGTTAATAAATCTCTCTATATTAATGGATAAAAATATTCTTTCAGGCAGATGTCAAGATAAATATGTATTTCATCTCTAATAAAGTTGTTAGTTAAACATATTAACTTTATTTATGGTGGCTTGAATTTTTAATCTATTTTTTAATTCTTTTTAATCTATCAACTCTGTTGTTAGAGTTGATTGTTTCAATGAGATCGGTTTCAATTGTTGTCATTTGGCACTAACAAGATTTTTATTTTATTAACGTTTTAAATTTTGCCAAACTAAAAAGTTGGTATTTATGAATTGTTTTACAGATTGTTGTGATGTTATTTTTGAAAAGGATATAAATGCCATTAAGATTATGACAGAATTGTGTGAAAGAATTTTATATAATCAGGATGATTATAAAAGCAGATTAGCATTTGCTTTTCATCAAGGAAGATTGACAAAAGAAATTGTAAATAGATGTAAAACTGAAGTATTAAATAAATGTGATATAGATATTACTACTTTTCTTTCTGAAAAAGTACGGCTTGGGAAAAGTTATAAACAAATTTTGGATGATGTAAGATCATTAAATCATTCATTCTGTTTGAAAGAGAATTTTGGTATAACTCCAGGTGCTTTAGGTGCACCTCGTTATATGAGAATATGGACATATACTCAGTCAAGTAAGATGATAATTCAGAAATTATAAGTATTGGAGTGAGTTGCACTAATTGGATTTAACAAAAAAAAGGTTTTTTTGTGTACCCTAATACCTCTTGTCACTAACTGCAATGGATTATTACATAATTATTATTAAAAAATATTTGCTTCATTAATTTTATAGCATGTTTTAGTTAGTGTTTCATTACTAATACATGTTACTTTTGTGTTGTTTAATGTATCTAACAAAGCTTACAGTTATAAATTTTTTTAAAATTATTAATTGCACAAAGATATTTTTTTTTGAAAAAACAATTTAAGTGTGGATTTGTGTTTGCTCATGATCTTAGATATTTTTTTGTTTACAATACATTTAACTAATTAATAAAGTATTTGAATTATTTAATTGTACTTTAAGGGGCATACATTTATACATTTCATCTTGAACTTCTATGCCTTTTCATACATCTTGAAATTTGTTATTATTGAAATTCTTAAACATTTGATAGATCCTGAAACATTCTTTATTTTATTTCCCTCTCTTTGCATTTTGAAAAATAAATTTTGATTATAAAGACATAGTAAGTTTTGCAAATTGTATACAATATTTTCAGATTTAGGTCATTGATTAACAGCAACAGATACATACATACATAAAATTACCTGCTCTACAAAACAAAAATATAAGTTTCTTGTTGTTATAACTTCTAAACCATTCATCATATTACTTGTGCTAATTATTTATGACTAACTGTTAAGAAACCAAATTTGAAAAGATTTTCATTCTTTAAAATTTTGTATAAACCTTTTTTTTTAACTTTTTAAACAGACAAAGAATGTACTAACAAAAAATATAATCCCATTTAAGCTGCCATTTTACAATAGGGTGGTCTAAAATATTCATGATCTTTAGTTAACTTTTCTTTCCTTTTGAATTTATTTTTTTCAAATTTAAGGATAATGCTGAAAGATTTTTTCTTTCATTCACCCATCTGAAAATTAAAAAGAGTTGTTTTTTAGCATAGTTATTTTATAATAGATGACGGTTTGTAAGTTTTCTGTTAAAAAAATTTGGTTTGTAGTTGACATTAAAAAGAAATGTTTATTTACTTTGGAAATTCCATGTATTCTTTTCATCTCATATTGTTTATATTGTTGAAAAATATTTAGATTTTTAGTGCAGTATCGTGACTACCTTTTTAATATGTATGGCACTATTCAGCAATTTCATTTTTTACTACCCAAACATGCAATCATAACTATTAATGAATTATACACATACACAATTTGTGGATGTTTGAATTTTCTAATCTGTTTTTTTTTTTTTTTTTAAATAATCGCTAAAAATATTTTTACTCATTTGTAAAAAAATATAAAATTAGTTTGTGTGTTTTGTGCTTTGCATATACCATTTTATTAGGTAGTAAATCTGTGTTATGGTTTGTGTTCAATTATAGTTACACTAACTACTGAAATTGAATCTTAATTTAAACTCCACTGTTTTTGCGATTTTTCTGCTGCAAATATTTGAAATAAATCCATTCTTCTTTTCTTAACTGTTACTTTGTTCAGTTAAAAAAACCTTGTACTTTATTCCTCTTTACTTTGCATTTTTAGTTTCCAATATTAAACTAAACTTTTCCATGTTTAGTTTTCCAAGGATTTTATGATTTCACATGAACGTAGAGTCCTTTATTCAAATATTTTATTTTTTATTAACGTAAAACCTTTACTTTAAAAAACAGCAAACCAGTAAACACAGTTATTTTACTATTTTTGCTATAGATGTACATTGTTATATTATCTTCTATTTACTGTTACCATTTAAATGAACAATTAATATATTCATTCCAGATTTTTTCTGTTAAACATAAATTTCTTTTCCCAATTAATTGTACTGCATAGTTTCTTTACAATTGCTGGTTACACATGTCCCGTTGAGTTCTTGTTTGTTTATCTGTTGTAATTACTGAGTAGTATTTTTCAGCAGATCACTATATCTTTTTTCTATATTTTTACTCCTTTAATTATCTTTTTACAATTCTGTTTAAAGCTTATACATATTCAGCAATATTAGAAATAGATTGTTAATATTATATTCCTTCTTCACATTATTACTTTTATCTATTACTGTTGATTCCAATATATGATGATAAATTTATTGTTATAATGGTCCTGAATTAATAATTTGTTTATATATGTAATTGCCCTATTTACTAAGCAATTATTATAATTATAATGATAACAATTTAATTTTCCTTTGTTCATGTGTGATGCAAGTTTAGACAAATAAGATTAGAAAACTTGTTTAAAAACAAGTTTAGAAAATTGTAATTGTATATTTAACATTTCTTTTGTTTTTTTTTTTTTTTTTACAGCAATTATTGTTGATAATATATTAAGTTAGTATAGGCAGTATGTTTTAACTTCAATAATGTCTTAATATTATTATATTTTTTAAGTTGTGTTTTTGTTTAAAATTGTATCATATATTAATAATTCTCATTTTAATAAATATAAATAACAAATTCAGTAACCTTTCATTTTTTTCTATAAAAAGAATACTTCTAATAAAAGTATTCTTCTAATAAAGGGCATCTTTATGGAAACAGTGTTCTACAACATTAAATTAATGTATATGAAGAGTTTATCAGAAATGTGTTAATTTATAAGGAGAACTAACTTCATGCTGATAGTAAATTCCCATTCATGCCGGAACAGTTTAAGAAGTTTTACAGTAAGTTCTGATTAGATAGATGTGAAGTAGCTGCAGCTATAAAGAGACCTTGTGTAGATTAACTTTGGTAGTTTCAGTTGAAAAGAAATCTATATGAAATTAGCTATACTATGTTTTCTGCACAATTTTCTAACTCTTCCAAGTGTCAGAAGTTAAGTATGGATTTCAAAATTCAACTCAAGATGGTAAAGCCCTCACAAAAGTTTTTGCTAGAGGTAAAAACTAATATTAAGTTCTAAATTAACTTGAGGTATAAACTAATATTAAGTTCTAAATTAACTTAATGACTTAATCCAAAGGTAGATAGCTAGTAATCTGTTGCAGATCTTGTCATCTTAATTTAAGAAACCAAATAAGATACTACATTTTAAGTTACCCTTGACAGTTATCTATTTCATTATTTAACACCGATGCATCTATCCAACCGATGTAGATAATCTAACCTTAGAAAAACTTAACATTGTTCATTGTTTTGTATTTGTTTTTTTGCAAAAACTGAAGGAAGTGATATAAAAATTAATTTAATCGATAATTCTGGTTTAAGTCATTAATTATTGACTGATACATAACTTATGTTATCCTGCTTGTTACTTGTCAAAAACAAAAAAGAAAAAAAGGACTTGATTGATAGAATAAATATATCAATACTATTTATGCTTTAGTAACCTCTCTGATTGACTTTATGTTGCAACATAAATATTGCCCTACAGTGGAACATACATAAGTGTAATTCAGCAGGAAGATTTTCGAAGCACCATATAGTAACCACAAATCTTTTAAAATAAATTATTATTGCTTTCTGTAGTAAATTATATTGTACTGCATTAAAAAATAATCATTTTATTAGTTACAGAAGATAATGTTTCTCTTTACAGCATTCTGACTGCAAAATGTGTTAATATGGTTCCATATAGTTATATTCATGTAGGTGAACAAGAGGACATTATAATGTTAATTATGGTTAAAAATAAATTTTTCTTTAGCGCATAACATTTGAGTTAGTACTTTACATCATGGAATTTTTTTAGTAATTGATATGGTACTGAAATGTAATCAATTTGAACCGCTTGAAGTAATCTGTAGGTGGATTTGTTATGTTTAAATAATTTGTTATTTGACAAAATTTGTTTTACTTGCATCTTAATACATCAGTTCCTAAAAACTTGAAATTTTTTCTATTTATTAAAATATTTCTGTAATTTTTTTTACTGGCCATTTAGTTGTTTCATTATATTAATATACCTTTTACACCCATACTAATTGCCAATTCTTATGAAATAAAATATAAATTCATTGCTTTTAACTGGTATTTTGCATTTGTATTTTTTTTTTTTTAACAGAACATTTAAGACAAGAAAGGCCTCCACATTTACGCCCTGAAATGTTACATCCTGCTCTTAGAGAAAAAGGCAGGGCTATACCACAATCGCACATTGTTCCTAAAGTTATTGAAAAAGAAGGAAGGGTAAGTTTATATATGCATTTTGTTTATTATTATTGTTGATTTTTACTCTGTTTTAGGTTAAAAGCAAAGCTATTGCTGCATATGCCTTTGTGTTCAAGTTATTATTTCACAAAAATCGTAAGCTAAATTATACTTTGGAAGTTGGTTTTTTCTAATCTAAAACTGATCCTTCTCAATATATAATTATTAATTAAAACCGATAAACAAAGTACATTATTAATATGTAATTAAGATCTATAAAAAGGAAAGTAACTGGATCTTAGGTCTTTAAAATCTTGAAAACAACCATTAAGCAGTAATATTAACTATTCATAATTACAACTTTATAATTATTTGTACAAAAATCCCCCTATTTTATTGTTTTTTAAAAATATTTATTATGAATTTTGTTTCCACTATTTGCTAATGGTTGTTTGTGTTACCAATACTGCCAGAATGTGAGCACTCAAGATATGTTCAAGAAGGACCATTTTTTATGTAAGTATTTGAATAGCGAGTGGTAAAAATTGATAGAGCGTAGAAATAACACCTGATGCGGATTGTTGTTTTTTTTTTCTTAACCTCACAGAGCACATCAATTATCGTTGAAGGATGATGTAATGGGATGTGTGTGTGTGTGTGTGTAAGAGAGAGTGTGCACGCATTTGTGTGTGTGAGTGTGTTAGTCAACTGGTGCTTGCCGCATTATTTTGTTCATAATGATGAAGAAAGTAACATAGGTGCATCAAATTTTCCATAAGCTTGGTAATATCCAGGTGAAATAATTCCATATGGTTAAGGAGGCTTTCAAACGAATCTTATAAGGGCTACAAAAATTAAGCTATTGAATAGATATATAAATATTTTATTTTCATTGGTACATAATAATACACCATATATATCATGACTATCAGTATAAAATAAATTATAACAACAAATTATAAAAAATATTTGTGATTAAAGTCCTTATTAATTATTTAAATGCAAACACATGAAATAATATCAAGTTAAATGCATTAAATATAAACTATTACTACAAAATAATTCACAATTTAGTGGCTGTTATTTAAAATTATTTTTAGTACCTATGTATGTACCAAAAAAGTACACGTTGAACAGAATGTAGATAAATTATGTGTTTTTGTTTTGGTTTTTTTTTTAATTACTGTTATTTAAAACTTTTGTGACAGTGTCATATTGTTTCCATACAAGAAAATTAATTGTATTTTAAATAAATAAGTGGGTAGATCTTTCAATTGGTTCAGTATTTGAAAAACCAACTGACTTGTAATAAGACTATCTAATAAAAATGAAGTATTAAGTTATATAAAAAGAGTTCCGTTGTATGATTTCGTTAAGTTGTACATTTTGTATTTTTCTTTTAAATAAGTGGTCATTCTTAATAAAAACAAACATTCATTCACAAACGCAATGATAAGTTATATTTAATTTCCTAAATATCACTCTGTATTTAGAGATGCCAAATAATGATCTGACAGCCTGGTTTTTATCATAAAAACTTTTTCAGGGAATCTCAAGAAATGAAATATTTTGTATAAAAATATGTTTGTGTTGCTAATTAAATATTAACTGCTTAATAAATGTATAATAATGTTGACAAGCGTTTTGTAAGGCGTCTCGGAGCAAAACAGTACGGCCTAATTTTGTTACTAACGAAATCAATTTTATGATCCCACGAAAACTGATTGTCATCTAATAAAATATGTAGAAATTTAACTGTATGGACAATATGAAATAGTATCTTTATCATTAATTGGAATTCTATCCACACAATAAGCATTGTTACGTGTACCTGAGAAGCCAAAAAAGTGACACGAAATCGATTGCTTTACGTTGATCGCAGAAAATTGGAAATTACATTTTTTGTTTTCTGAAAAAATTTTAAATATTTTCCAAAAACTGGAAAATTGTTGTGTTGGTGAACAGTTTTTCCCAAAATCATGCCGAAAGTTTGTTATTGTATTATTTTTCGAGAATTGTTAAAAGTCGATTTTTAAAAATTTGTAGAAATTCTGTTGAGAGCGACTGCGTACCGGCAGGCAGTCAACAAGCTTAAATCTAAAAATCATAACAGCATGCGCACATTGATTTTGGAAAATCATCGGCTGTCCATCGACAAATTATAAATGTCACTCGAATTAGCGGTGGTTCCTTACCCGCGGTTGTAAGGATTAGGGCATGCACATAATAGCCGTGAAATTTGTGTCAAAAGCTGTTTTCACGTTAAATAAAATGAAATTCGTGTTTATAACTGGTAATGAATATTGGATGTATGGCTAGGACTCAGAAACCAAAGCCTAATCGTCACAATCATTTGTCATTTTCTTGCGAAGAAAGCAAGACAAATTAAAAGCAAAGTGAGAGCGATGTTGTTTCTACTATCGTGGAGTTGTGCTTCACGAATACGTACCAAAAAGCCAAGCAGTACTATCTGCAGGTTTCTGCATCGTTTTCGTGATGCTTTGGGCACAAAAGATCAGACCTGTGGGAATTTCGCAATTATTAGTTGCACCATAATAACGTATCTCCCCATTAGTTACATGTAATTCATGATATTTTCCGTGCACGGAATTCAAAGACGTATCCCTTGCGATTTCTAGTAGTTCTGAAGCTGAATATCCCGCTAAAAGGATCCCGATTTGACAGCGGGGATGCATAATGACGAACACGACAGCATAACTGGTATGTTTCAATGGAAAACTACAAAAATGCTAACACAAATGGAAGGAACATCGGATTAATAATGTGGAATCACTATGGGACTACTTTGAAGAAGAGTAGGATTAGAAGTTACTTGCTTTTTCACAGCCGACAATCTGTTTTATTTTGACGTATAATTTTGCATTCAGATTTTATAGAAAACATGGTGGTTTCCTCAAAAAGTTTATTTTCTGATTGCAAAAAATGTAACATAATTTTTTACTTTAATGCAGTAAACTCTGTATCGTGCCAATAAAGTAAACCTAGATAACATGGAAACTAGTGGATAAATCGAAGGTTGGGCCAAAGAAAAGTGATTAGTTAAACATTGCTCTTCTTTTTTTTTTTATAATTTTCACATTAAATTTTCAGGATTTAATTTTTAATTTATGATATTGTATTAGTTTAACTTTGTATGCGCGAGTGCGTTTTAGGAATAAGAAAAATAATTATTAAAAATGAAAATTATTTACATAATTCTTTAACCCTTTTTTTTTTTTATGAAATTTTATTTATTTAATAATATACCCTCTAAGTGATGTGTTACATTTCTGCTGGGAAGAAATTTTTTAATTATAATGCCTGTGGGTTAAGTCTTGGCCCAGTAACTGTCGTGCATTTCTATTAATACAACAGCCCGAATATCTTTGCCAAACAAGCGAGTCTTTTACTAACCACTCTATTACTAATATTTACTGCAATCTAATTTGATGTACTGATTCAACTGGATCTTAAAAATAAAAATTCCTACTTTCTTCATTTATAAGATTTCCATCTTTAGTTGTCCAAATAGATTTTTTTTACTGATAATTTTAATTTTAGTATTATATGTTATACATTTTATGATTACATTCAATATATTTTAATGTTTAAAAATGATTTTTAAGGAATGAGTATTTTTTTATTTGAATAGCAGTTTTGTTTTTCATTTTATACACAAATTTTGGTCGGTAAAATGTTAAAAATATGCACAATTAACATTTGAAATAATTGCAACCCATATCTTAATTTGATATCTTTACCTGGGCATACCTGCATTCATTTATTGCACAAATTCATTTCTCTTTTGATGTGCATCAGTCTTTGAATACCTCAGTTTAATCCATTATCTCATTTATTTTACATCTGCCTCAAAAAGTGATTGTTAGATGAACTATTAAACTTTAAATATGTTGGAATTATTGTCTTATTACTTAATAAATCTTAACTGTTTTATTTTCACTATTTGACTGAAGTACAAGATTTACATGTAGATTACAATATATTTATAAAAAACTTTTATATTTTTATGATTAAATTATGAGTAGTACTTTTTTCTGGTAACAATATTAAATAATAATAAATGATCACATTGTGATTGATATTTTAAACTTTATTGTAATTTTTTCCTCTGTAGTATTTCTGCAAGAAAAGTGATACTTTCCAGTTATTTGAAATGTTTAGAGATGATAAACAGATGATTTTCATTTAAGTAGAGGCTTCTATGATGTACTTTGAAATTTTTTCTTTAAAGAGCCTACTATTCGGATTTCAAAAATAAAATTCTTTATTCAGTTTTATCTTATGTTTCAGAAGATTCAAGCTTATTTGTAGAAGTATTTTGATTTATATTTTTGTTAACAAACAATATGATTAACAAATCAATTAATTCATCAATAACCAAATATATTTCTTTATTAAAGATTATATATAGACATTTACATTTTTATTTTTTCAAAGTAAAAGTAACTGTACAATAGGGTACATTATACAACCAATTTTTTTCATTTTATTTCATATAAAAATCTTTGATTTACCTTTTAATCCGTCTTAAATTTTATACTTTAATTAACTTAACCTTAGTTGTACTTCAGTCACGCCTATATTTATTGTTATTGATTTTATTAGTTTTATTTGCCATAATTTGTAAATGGGAAAGGCTTGTAATTATATTTTAAACTTATTTGCATCGTTTTATATAATACCATTTTTAGTTGTTCTTTTTTTCATATCGGTAATTACTTTCTTATGTATTTCATTGATTGAACCAAATTTCATTGATTTTTTTTTGTTTTTTTGTTTATGTTATCTAGTAATGTAAACAATAGATTTAGAATAATAGTGTTGTTGCATCATATTGCTACATATTATATTTATACATTAAAGAATCAACAACGCTTGAAATAACTTGCTTGGCTTCTGTTGTTATTTCTGACCTTTTCACATATAAGTTATTTGAGGAATGTACATATTTTTTAAATTCATGTTCAATGTATACATCTTTAAAGTTGCATTCTTTATTTTGTTTGATTTTTTTTTTTAATAGATAATCAATTTTAAGTAACAGGAAATAATTAGTTCTGTGCCTGGTGTTTATATATATGTGTGTGCACACACCCATCATCTCAATTTACATCTGTTGTGATTAAACCCTTCTTAATTTTTTTTACTTAGTTATGTGGAATTCACATAAGAAGTCTCTTACAGATTATAATGAAATGTAGTGAATTATCCTGATTAAAATGTTAAATATGACTTAATCTTTAAGTGAGTTTGCTCACTTAATCTTTAAGCGACTCTTTAAGTGAGTTAAATGAGCTTTAAATGAGTCTTTTAAGTGATTGTCAGGAAAGCATTGGCACTCTCTTGCCAATAAAAAATTAGCTGATTTCACTCAGGTGTTTCTTAACAGAAAAAAAATGAGAGAAAATAAAGCTTGTAACATTAATAGAACTTTTGTAAGACTTTTTTCAATTTTGAACCGCAATTCCAACCTTCTGGTGATATCATTTTCCCCTCTCGGAGTATTCTTGTACTAAAATGTCACAGAAGATAAAAATTAAAAAGAATGAAATTATAAATAACGTTTATAGAAAAATCATGTTCATTTCAAATGGGATAATGCTTTGAGAAATGTGTAACATTTCAACATAAGTTACTATAAAAGTATATACTTCTATAAGTAAATGGATTTTTATAATTATATTTATATTGTTAAAGATGATTATTTTTGAAATTTTGTTTTAAAATTATTAAAATGCAGTTAGTTCAGTGAGGTTTGATAATTAGAGAATCACACTTTCAGTTTCTGTAAATTTTCTGGTTAGCATTTTAGTAATAAAATTATTAGTTTAAATAATAGTGATTTTAATAATAATGAAAAATTATTTTGTTCTAGCCTCCACCAATACCAGGTATGCGTCCTCCAATGGGTGGTGCAGGCCATGTTGTACCAGCTCCAAAGGGTGGAAGCACAATGGGTATCATTATGCCAATGTATACAATTGGTATAGTGATATTTTTCATGTATACTATGATGAAGGTATGCAAATAAAATTTCTCATATTTATAATTTAAAATGGAATTGCAATTCTTGGTTGTTTTCCATTAATTCATCACCATTTACTAAAATGGTATCACTATTTAATTGAGTACCATTTTGTATTTAGTTTAAATATTAATTTTGTTAGTTATTAATTTTGTATTGATAAGTTATTTGTAATTTGTCTATTTCATGTTAATTAGATGTGGTTTAGCAAAGCAAAGCAGAGCGTTAGGTTATGTTTGGTTAGGGTACATTGATTAGGGTACATATAGGGTACTAGATCGTGGATACCGGTGTTCTTTGGTGGTTGGGTTTCAATTAACC
>JAAAKQ030233490.1:0-11231 GCA_010016005.3 Zanna intricata | reverse complement strand
TCATTCATCTCATCCTCTGAAGATATAACCTAACGGTGGTTCTGGAGGTAAAAAAAAAAAAAAAAAAAAAAAAAAAACATTAAAATGAATAATAAATGAAATGATAGACAGCAGTGTATTGCGAGATTATTTATCCATTCATTGTAATGCTAGTATGTACATGTCTTCAAGAATATTAGTTCTGATAATGTAATGATAAAACAAGTTTTTATAAACACCATCATTATAAAAAAGATTTTGTAATATTTTTTTAAAAACATTTATTAAAAAAAAAAATAAGGTTTTTAAAATAAAAATGCAGTTTATGTTGTTACATTTTTACAAAACAAAAATTTTATTAAAATCTTTAGACAGATAAAAAATTGTATAAATATATTTTTTTTTACTTTCTATTTGTTATAATTTACTCTTTTAAAATTATTAAAACAAAATACAAAAATTGTATTAGCTCATTATTTTATTTAATTTTACCCAAATAAATGAAAATCATAGATTTTTGATATTTCAAGGCCTAGCATATAAGATATATAGTTCTACTGAAAGACAGATAAAACACTTTTGGGTTTATGCAATTCCTAGTCTTAAAATAAAATGTAAAATGTTAGGATAGAGATAAATGATAGCAATAAATTTAAAATAAATCATTATTTTAAATGATGTTTAAGGGCAAAGTGGTTGGTTTCTTTGATTCATGGCCTGCAAAAAGAATATTTCCAGTGGATATGGCAGGATTTGCTGTAAACATAGAGTTCCTTTTATTACATCCAAATGCCACGATGCCATATAAAGCTGGCTATGAAGAAGATAGATTTTTACGAAGTTTAGGATTGACTTTGGATCAGATTGAACCAAAGGCAAATGGTTGTACTCAGGTAATTATTTTATTTTTTTTATCTTGTTTTTTTAATATTTTTGTATATACTTCAACACTTCTTCTCTTGTTCAACGCTTTTTTTTTCTAATTTCTTAAACTTTATTGTTATAATCTATATCCATATGATTGTTAACTATATATTTTTACTTTCCTGGCTATAGTGTTAAATGCTACTATAGAGCTATAGCTACATCAGGATAGTATATATATAAGGAGACTTTTAATAATAAAGTAGATTTAAATAAATTGTAAATAATCTGTAGAAAAAATTTTTATTCCAATGCTTCCAAGTCCTAAGAATTTATTTTTGTCAGATGGACATTTGTGCCTATATATGCATGTTTGTTGGTGTATATTTAGTCTTATAACTCTGGATCCTGTTGACTGATTTTCTCTAAACTTGGTTGACAGGTACTACCTTTGGGAGGAAAGATTGTATTAAAATCTTTACAAAAATTGGAAAAAGTGGTTTAGGGATGTTTTGACCAAAATAAAATGTCAAATCTTTACTGGATCAGTAGCAAAAAGTTTTTCTTATAGAAGTTGAAGTAGTTTTTATCAAGATCACTAATTATCAGAACTTTTTATTTAATATTCATCTCCCTCCCCAAAAAATGACTGAATAGTTTTCTTTTTTTAATCTATATCTTGCTTCAGAAAAGGGTTATTGGGAGTTTTCGTACTGTATTTCCTAGATCAATAGGCCTTCAAATCACTATACAAATTTTTTAACCATCCCATTCCAATGGTCTATAATAGCAAAAAACTAATTTTTTTTTTGTTGTAAAAAAAAAGTTTTTAAAATTTATTTTAAACTTAAATCCATTTTGCAAGTTACCCAGTACATTTAAAAAGTAAAATGTTTAATTTTTTGGTAGCCCTTAGTGTTTAGTATTTCTTGAAAGAAAAAATTAAACAAAAAATTTCTCTCTGTTGCTAGAAAATTACAACTTTGTTCATTCAGAATTTCAGCTGCATCTTTGTAATTTTTAAATAATATTAAAAAGTTCTTGTTTTAATTTATTTTCATCACTGCCAAGGAAAAGTTAGTTTTATTCAAATGCTTCCCTAAAATGAAAAAAAAAAAAATATTGCAATTTCAAATTTTTATTGCTCAAAATGTATTTTGTTAAAAACAGTCACTAAAATAACTATGTTATTCATGCTTGACTAGCATAGCTGGGAAAGTTATGCAATTCATTGCTGGCTTAGTTTTCATTTGATTGATTGTTGGAATTACTTCCTGAACGAAATAATACAAGCAGTAAAATATATTACGTATCTGGAATAGTTGTATATATCTTGTATATATCCTATATTAGGACATATAGATGTACAAAGGCCTTTGTACATCTTTTTTCATGATTTTGTAAAGAAGACTTTTCTGTTAGTAGTGTAAATGCTGTACCTTTTTCTAATAGATGTATATCCATTTTCATTTCTCTAATTCACATTCTACTCCTCAACTATTTTCTTTCCTTTCACTAAACTGTATTCTAGTCTCTTCCTCTCTTTATATTAGATCTATTGTTTGTATTTTACTAATTTATTTCTGTATTTATATTTGGTAATTCTATATTTCCTTCTGAAAAATTACCATTGCAGTTGGTTTTAAGTTCTGACTGTATCCTGACTTAGATCATTTCTCACTATGGTTTTATATTATTCTTTTGTGTTGTTTTTTTTTAATTTTCCTTCTCCATTGTTCTCAAAATCTGGTTCTCCAGTGCTCATCTTGTGTTAATTATCTTACAACACCTTAGCTAAAATCCATTTTATCTGGCCTCAAAAGTTCCAGCTAGATATAAGCTTAAATATTTTTTTTTATATTGTGTTATCCATCCCTACTTGAAGAATATCATTACTCAGAGAGTATGATACCTGCTCCTGAGTAGTGTTTTCTGTCTGTAGGATTGTTGTAGCTTACTGAATGCTGTCATAATTCATAAAAGTTGAGAGAAATTGTGAAAAACATTTTTCAGTCATTATCGCCACTGATTAAAGCTGTGTTGCACTTGAAGATTGTTGCTTAACTTCAAGAATATGATTAAAGTTTTGTTTTTGAGGGTGTATCCACCATTGGTGTATCAACCACTTACATTCAGGTGGCACTTTTAACGAGGGGTGGAAATGTTTTTATGAACATTTATGTTCATAAAACCTGTTTTTAGGAATCATTAATCTGACCTCTTCACAGACAACCCTGGGGATCCCCTGCAGTATTATCTATAATATTATAATATGTAATCCTTTGAGATTTATAAGAGAATATTCTTGTAGATTAAGACAAAGCTTCCTTGTCTTTATATTCATCTTCCACTATAGATTAATTTATCTTAGACCTCAAGAGATAGCAGGATGCACAAGCATGGGAAACTTTGATACAAATTGACCTGGTTTCTTAACAGTCACATTCTCTTCAAAGAGTACCTATGCATACAGGTATTGAGACCCTCCACTGAGTGTGATTATTGTGGATGGGAGAATACTGCAGAACAAACTATGTTTAAATTTTGCAGGTTCTTACAGTTCAGGGAAGCATACCTGAGAATTAGCTTCCTTACCTCCAATAACATGAGATCTGCTGTAGAACAAACAGGTGTGACATGCAGTTTCAAGGATGTTGGTGACAGTTATCCAATCAAACATAAGAGAAGAAGTGCAGGGATGAATACCCCTGATTTTTCCTTTGGGCTGTATTTATAATTAAAGTAGGTATGGCCCCAAGGAGAAGTAACAGATAAAGAATAATAAAAAATAAAGGAGGTTAATGTATGTAATACATTGTTTCTCAATCTCTCATTATATCTGTTACTTTAGGCTGACTTCCTAGTCTTTCTTATTGCTGTGATGTTTTTATAAAATGCACTATAATAATTGCTTTTACTGAGATTATGATGATCAGTATACCACCAGTCCTTGTGGTGAACAGGGTGAACGTGTTACCTGTAGAGCTGAATATGCGTTGCATTTTAATAGGTTTGGTGTGGTCGCTTTTTGACTGAGTGTTTGGCTCATTAAAGAAGGCAGCAGGAAACACTTCATTTCTCACATTTCTTAGCAACCCTGACACAAGTGATTTTCATTGCTACCTTGAGGATGATCAGCCAGTTGAAGAGCAACTTATATTCTTATTTATCACCTTCAGCCACTTTGATTGTTGCATATAATACACATCTTTTAGTCTGTTATTATCTACATTATTATTAATTGTTATTACTTATTTTTATAACTATTTTAAGTAAATTAAATTTATTTTTCAATTAAAATTTGTGATTGAATTTATAGAATGTTAGTCTTGGAGTTAATTTTATTAATGCTTGGTTCTCTATTCCTTTATAATTACTTTTACTTTGTTCTGCATTATTTTTAAACCTTGTTTTTAAAAAGGAATACTTCTCAAAACTTCTTTGTTATGTAAAGAATTGTACATATATTTATATATATATATATATATTTTTTTTTTTTTTTTTTTTTTTTAATACAACATTCATATAATTTTTTTCACTGTGTACTCATTTTTAGGTATTGGTTTGGCATACTCAAACAGCTAAAAGACCAGCACCTGTGCTAAAAGTTGATACAGTCATAGATTCCAGCTTAAAGGATTTACTACAGACAATGAGCTTTTTAGGAATCGGTTCAATCAGTAATAATCATGGTAAACAGTTCTTTTTTTATTATAATGATTTTTAATCTTTTTATTATTTGTACCTTCAGTTATAAAAAAAAAATGATATCATTGAGTTACAATTTTCTGTTTAAAATCATGTACTATTAAATATAAAAGCTTTAAAACTTAAAAGTGTAAGTTTTACCAAAACTTTATTATTGATGTGATGCATCTATAAAATGTAGTAGTAGTTACTTCATGGCAGGGGTGCAGAATGTGTCCGAATGCCCGAACAAGGTTCAAGGGACATTGAGGCTGGGCTGGGGAGATTTTGGTTGGGTAAAAAGTCCACAAACAATTTTTTCTATAAGGAAAGTAAGAAATGAATGGGAACAAGGTCAGCCTAATTGACTTGTTTATGAGATATATATATATATATATATATACATACATACACACACACACACACACACATACATATATACATGCACGCACACATGCTCACAAACATACATATACACATCCGCACACAGCAGAATGCTTTCTGATGCAAGTTAGACAAGGTACTTATTTAATCTTCATTGCACAAAATATCATACAGCCAAGCTGCCGATAAGATATTTTTGTTCTGGTTGATGAATGGCAATTTCATGATTCTTAACTGGCTATAAACAGCTGGTGTTCTAATAATTTCTTTAGGTATTAATAATTATTATGGTACCAATTTGCAAATTTTTTTAGCTTCATACAAATGATATTCAAGCAGTAACAACTAAATCACATTGAACCATATTATACAAAAGTACTTAATACATAGGTATTACTAATCCATTTTCATTTCTTAACTACTTACCATAATTCAGAATCAGTCTTTATCAGTAAAATCCATACAATGTGATGACTAATTTGATTGTTTCCATTCTCATTGTGAAAATGGAGGTGGAGGGATGGGGTTATACGGTCATCAGGTCACTTGTCGCAACCTGTCATCTCATACCTCTCGCTTCGACCCCGTTAGTTTATGAGTAGCAAGTGGACTAGGCAACTTATTCTTGTTTTTTCTATTGTGGTTGTTTATTACTGTGTGATGTTTAAGTTTATATAGTATTTCGTGATACGTAATATTTTCAGTAGTGACTGTGGTAGGTAATCAGAACTAAAACTAATTAAGCATAACATTTAACTTTGTATTTACCACTTAGTAATACTTTTGAAGCCGGCCTCCGTAGCACGAGTGTTTAAATCTCAGCCTTTCATCCGGAGGTCCCAGGTTCGAAACCCCGATCAGGAATGGCATTTTCAAACATGCTACAAATCATTCATCTCATCCTCTGATGTAATACCTAACAGTGGTTATGGAGGTTAAAAAAAAAATAATACTTTTGAACATAATAAAAATAGTAATAATCAAGTTGTATTTTTTTATAATTAAGTGGTGAAATACTATGTTATAAATATTTGATTTAATTAGGTACCTATCTGCCTATATATTTTCAATTTTCACTTCATTTACAGTGTGTGTAATTCTTATCATTAGTATTTACCTGTAATTCTGTGTAATTACCTGTACCGTAATACTATAAAATGTCAGCTTTCAAAAGTAAACAAGTCAGTTGTGCGTTGTGTTAGTGGCGAGGAAGAAGAGACAAACTTTCAGTCTGAACTATTATGAAAGCAATTGTGGAAGGCAGTTATGTGACATAGTATCAGCTTTAGCAAGTCTAAATGAAAAGTTTGATGCTATACTCCCTGTAATTAAGCAGGAAAAATCCAAACCAAAACCTACTACGGAAGTGACACAAGAATTATTTGAAGAGTTTGAAGCTAAATTAAAACTTATCAGGATAAGTAAATCTCTTAATGAAATCTATCAATTAATGCCATGTTTAACAGAGGAAGATGACAAAGTTTTATGTATGCCATGTTTATCAAACTACAAACATATCCCCAAAAATTTTGCAGTCCTAAAAATCAGTAAGTTTGGAATGTTCATACTGCAAATGAATATCACTTGATGCAGAGTAATCAGAATATACAATTTAGAAATACAAAAACTTAATTAATTGACCATTTAAATTCTGATCCCCACAAATGGTACTTTGAATTTTCAAAGCTGTCTGAACAAAAATCATTTGAAATGAAGAAAGATCATAAAAAATTGGACTAAGAGTCAAAAGAACAGCGTAAAATGCTGTAAAAGAAGGCAAGAGGGGTTTTAAATTTTGAAAGAATGTTGGTTTTAAATTTATTAAATGAAGCAGATATTGGCTGTGATGTTTGGTATTTCCTCTAGTTTATTCATCACTAGGTTCTTTTGTATTAGAGTTTGAATGTGTATATATTTCCCCATTACTACCTTAACGTTTTTTTTATAATCAGTTCATGTTAAATAGTTTATTAACACAGTTTTAATGCTGCATGTCTTTACAAATATTAATTTAAAACTTATGAACCCCTAGGCTGATCTAGGTAATTTAAAGCACTATAATACTGAACTTCACAGAAAGTTTATGTTTAAATTTTTCATGTAGTAATATTTTTAGTTGTGACTGATTAAATTTAGTTGCGCAAGAGTCACATGTAGTTCTTGTTAATGAAATTTAGATAAACTGTTATATAATATTCTTGTATTAAGATCAGGTAACTTTTTTCAATATATCAATAAGTTTATTTTAAATTTTATTCTTTTACATTTTTTTATAATGAATTCAAAAATAAATATTTTAATATAAATTTCAGTTCAATAAAATTATGTGAGTGATTTGCAATTATAATATTTAAATCTTAGTAGAAGCAGTAATTTTTAATAAGAAAACACTTTTCAAATTTTGTGCATAATAAAAGCTTGGTTTTTAGATCAAGAAGGTAATTCTAAATACCATGACAGTCTGCAGGAAAAAATGAAAGCCCATAAAGTTTGTTGAAAATTTATAAAATACTTTATTTAAGATTTTAAAATGTAAATTTTGATTTATTCTCAGGAGAGTAATTTTAACGCGTACAAAAAAAAGTATTTTAGAATACTAGATTAATACAAGATTAATGGGACAAGATAAAAGAAAAAAAAAATCGGGTAAATCTGGGTAGCTAGAATTTGCAATGGCTGACTATTCAACCCATTAACTGTCACTTTTTAAAAAAACATTTTTTTTCAGAATTTATTCTTTATTTGTTGTAATTTTACATCATTATAGCTATATATAAACACACATATTTAAAAAAAAAGTAAAACATACCTGAGAACTAAAATGGTTCGTTTATGCACCTTTGGCAAAATGTAAGCATATTATTTGGTTAAATGTAATATTACCCGAAAAGCAATTAATTTTTTTTTTTAATTGTAAATTTAATATTACAGTAACAAATAATTAAACTCGGTTATAAAATACAGTATTTATAATTATTTATTGAACAAAGTAAGTTTTTTATTTTTTTTGTTTAGTATGAAAGTCTTGAAAACATTTTGAATGTAGATGCACTTTACACTTTTTACACAAAAAATTATATGACTTTTACACAGCTTACATCTTCGTCTTATTTTCTTCTCATTTTCTGAAATAATATCTCCTATTTTATCGAAACAAATATCATCTGGCAAACTGGCTTTTGAAGGACGACCCTTACTTGAATTTATTGATGAAGCAAAGCTTTCTTCACATATTTCTCCCCCCACAGCTATATTATACATTATTTTGGGTTCTTCACATTTTATCATTGATCGAACTAAATAAGACCTAAAATCAATTTGACTCATTTTGCTTCGGTTTGCGAGTGTATATATCTTCCACGAATTTACTACAACAGAATCCACAGCATTTATGAATATTGGCCACCACCATTTTTTTCCGCAGACTCGAATTCTGTAATTCCCAATACCATTGTCGTGGGAGTCAACTCCTCCCATACCGTTTGTGTAATCATTTATCATTAAAGATTGTACAATAGCAATTTCCTTCTTTTCTGTATGGCTATATCGTTTTGTATTTGACAATGGATAAATGCCATTGTGGTTACTGGCTACTGTCACCATTGCATTATTGTTCGATCTAACCATGGCAGTTTCAGTTTTTTTTTATCGAAAGCGAAATCAAATGACCCTCTAGTCATTTTTTTAATTTCTTTTGGACTTTTTATCAGGCATTTCGGAAGTCTATTATTTCTGACAGTGCCAGTTGCAAAAAATCCTTTTTCATTCAATAAATGAAATAGTTCATAGGAAGAAAAAAGTTATCAGAATAAATTCTGTGTTCACTAGGATTAGGCAAAACAGTCAATAAATCTAGTACTACTTGTGTACCTAAACCATATTCTGATTTCTCTTTGTTTGACCCTCCATATGGAATAAATTGGTAAAGGTACTCATAAGAACTACATAAACACCAACGTTTAAAGCCAAACCTTATTGGTTCCCATTGATAAACATTTTTGCTGAGTGCCTTCCAAAATACGCCACCATTTCCTCGTCTATAGATAAATTATGTGAAAACACACCGAACTGCATATTTCTTTTATTGACTTCATCAAAAAAAGTTCACAATTTTGAAAATTTGTCAGTTTTGTCAAGTAATTTATTATCAGAAAGATGCAGATTTTGTTTTATTTGTCTGAATGTGTTTCGGCTTATTGAATTTCTCACTATTTCAACACCCTTATCTTCATCTTTACTCCAGTACATATCTGTTTGTGGTAAGGTGTGATAACCAGTAAATAGTAAAATATCAATAAACCTCTTCAGCAAAGAAATATGTAAAGAAAAATCATGACTTATTGTCATGCATGTATTTGTTACTAAACTCTACAGTCATATTCAGCATATCATTATCAAATTAAAGTGAAAATACTTCGAGAAGGGATTTCCCAGCAATTTTTTCCTCTACAGATTTTTTTTTTCATTTTCTACTGAAATCCGTCACTTGCTAAATACAGGATTAGTTTTTTTCCATTTTGTATTGTGTTGTAGATTTTTATTTTTTTTTGTAGACTTTTCTCTGTAGATTTTTTTGATTGTAGTGACAAAGCAATTACAATTCATTCAAATAATACAGCTACTATTATAACTGTAGTACAGTCAAGAAAACGCTGCTTAATCGGCTAGTTATGATGCAATAAAGAAATAACGTTAGTTGTAATAAATTTTCACTGCATTGGCCAAAGGTGCGTAAACGCACCATTATTTTCTAGTGCCAGTATCTCGTACTAATTATAAAAAAAAATAAAAATTGAAATCCCCAATCTAAAGACACTCTTAAATAAACAAATGAACAAAAAATATTATATAAAAAGCATATGACATATTTACGACAAGATTTCAAGTAACATACGGCACAGCCTTGTAGAATCTCTCATTTTTTTTTGACAAATAAATCCACAAATTTACAATAATATCATGAATAAAAAAAAAACAATCAAAATAAAAAGCTAACCTAATAAAAAGTGAAAAATTGTCTCAAAGGAATTCAGAAAAAATTCTTAAATAAAGGTTTGTTTAGCACCAATGGACATTAATCGGTTAAGAGGAAAATTTTATAAAAAATTATTCTTCTCTTAGAGTAAAATTTTGAGATAAGGGACTCATGAGGACTGTATCTCCTTATTTGCTTGATCAGTTGTAAATAAAATTAAATGGCATCAATGGTCCATATTCAGAAGTTATTCAAAATTTTCATATTTTTAATTTTCAGTTTATTCAGTCTGATGTTATCAAAACTGTAACTGACAAAAAAATTTGTCTTATCACTCATCCCTGAATGAAATTGCCCAAATACGTAACCAAATTGTCATACTAATGTATTAATGTATTGAAATCATCTTGATTAATACAAGAATATGAATAAGAATAGATTTGAATAAGATCAAACAACATCAGAAAGTATCTTAGCTATCTAAGGGGAATTAAATTATGTGAAATATGTGCCTATCCTTTGAGCAAAATCTTGAGCCCATTTTATAGAATTGATAAATAGAAAGAAATTCTTGAAAGAGGCTTGATTAACAGGTGGATATGTTTTCATTATTCAGTCATTACTTCTGCAAAGTATTATATTGAAGCTAATTGTAAGTATTCCAAAAAAAGAATGTTGATTAAAAATTTGAAAAAGCATATGATAATTCACCAGCAAATGTAATCTAAAAAGAAGTTATAATGGAGATTCTTCATACATTTTAATTTTATTTTAATTTATTAAATAAAATTTCTTTTGAGATACCATTAAGTCTCTGTCTTCCTTACCCCTTGACTATTCATCAAAATTGAATGACATCAGTGTCCTACATACAGAAATCACTGCCAAATTTCATCCATATGGATCCATTCAGTGTGAAGATATCAAGATAAACAAGCCAAGTATATGCATTAATCCTTCCAGATTTGTTTCACTGATAAAATTGTGTTTTTTGATTAGAGAGGGTGGTGACACATCAAGATCTGCAAAACTCTGACAGGCAAATTTTAATCCAGTTAACATATGAGGCATGTTTTTTTAAAGTAAGTACCTTTTTGAAATCAAGCCGATGCAGCGCTGCGGTCGGTTTCTTGCACATGTGCATTGTGTACCTACATCTGTTGGCAAGCCACAGACACCATTATGGCCAAAATCGATCGTGTTTACATTTACTTTTGCGTATTTAAAATGCCTCAGCCAATTGAAAAATACTTGCTGTTATTCATTTTCTGTGTGCTAAAGGCGAAAAAACCGGTTGAAATTCACCGTCAGATTTGTGAAGTCTATGGACAAAACATTATGA
>JAAAKQ030233468.1:0-11231 GCA_010016005.3 Zanna intricata | reverse complement strand
CCGAGTTCGAATCCTGGTCAGGCATGACATTTTTCACACACGCTACAATTCATTCATCTCATCCTCTGAAGATATACGTTAACGGTGTTTCCGGAGGTTAAAAAAATAAAATAAAAGAAGATAAAACTAACCGTTTAGTCCTGAAAATTAAAGGGTATTTTAAATTAAGAGTTAAAATTTACGATGTATTATTTTAAGCTCAATTTTTCAAAACCCAATTACCTTTGGATTTTTATTACTTTATAAGGATTGAATTTATTCTTTTCTCTTTTTACTATTAATATTTTTAGAAATCGAGAAGTGTCAGAAATAGAAACTGAAAAGTGCCAATTAAATTATATATTATACTATAAAGTACAATTTACATACAAAGTATAAAGTAAAGTATTCTTACATACAAAGAAATAATAATCATACTTATCTACATAAAATTGCATTCTTAATAATTTAATAATTTTCGAATATGGCATAAAGCATTAAATGTATGTATTTCATTTTACATTATAAGGAAGATAAAAATAGAAGATTTTTATAAATTACGAAATTAAATTTTATATATATATTAAAAACTTTTTATAAAAAGCAAGGTTGCTACTAAGAGGGTATATTTTACAGTGTTGCCAGTTCATCTCTTACGTTGCGTGTATTGTTATCGCGTGTCTACTCCAATAACTACAAGCTGTTATTATTCATTTGGGCAGCCCATATTAACAGAATTTAATTACACAACTTAAGTGGTTCTGAGTAACTTTGAATGCGATAAACGGTGGTGGTACTTAAATACATATTTGCAAATTAAAATATTATATTCATTTTATTAATATTTTGAAAGCAACGATTTATAATTTTTAATTCGATTAATACGCGTACATTAATTTATTAAGTTTATGTATTTTTCATGGAGAAGTAATTTTATAAAATAAATTTTATTGCATTGAGAATTTATGAAAAATATTGTACAGAAAAGTCAACTTAACATCTTTGGTAATGTAACTTCTATAATCATGTTACTCGATGTTCGTAATATAAGAATCTGTGAAAATTACTAAATTTAATAACTTTTAAATGAGTCTCTCTTATTATGTTGTAATTTAGCGTAAATGTAATGAATTTTTAACAGTTCTAGAATAATAAGAAGTTTTTTGAAAAAAGTTTTTGAATCATTCAGTAATATATACATGAATTGTAAATCCCAATTTTATTCATTCATTACTGATTGCATCCGCTACCGAGAACCTAATTCGGTATTGTTATTCGTTAGGATGCCTTTAGGAAATTAAAGAAAAAAAAAAATGATGTAGACACCACATGACTTCCTTGTACGTAATTAAATGTGTCTAAAATTAATTAATTAAATGTGTGCCTATTAAATTACATATACAAATTTTTGTAAAATGCAACGTACATAAAATTTTATTTTATTAATGACTTCTGATATTTTTTCATATACGAGTATATATATTATTGAATAATTATTTATCGTAAAACTTTTTTTACAATCAGATGTTAATAATTATTAATAAGTCAATATATTTAAATTAAAAAAAAAAATTGTAAAAAAAGGAGATAAAGTATAATTCCAACTTATATGTCTTTCCCTTATAGATCTAATATTTCAATAATTAAAATGTTATTTGGCTATAAGTCTGGATCCACTGAAAATAAGTACAACTTGTGATATATCTTTGAAAATATCTCAATGAGGGCTTATTACTGCAGTTAAGAAAAAGTCAAAAACCAAATTTTTTTGGATTTTAGGCTTTTTTGTTTGTTTGGTCCAGTAGATTAAATCAAAATGGGTAGTGCTCAACAAGATGTTACAACAAACTTAAATCCAAAATTTCAACTTCCTACGGCTGATCGTTTTTGAGTTATGCGAGATACATACGTACAAACGTCACGCCGAAACAAGTCAAAATGGATTCAGGGATGGTCAAAATTGGATACTTCCGTTGAAATCTAACACCAAAGTTTCTCGCGATCACAATACTTTTTTTACTTTGTACAAGGAAATAAAAATTAATTACTGTGGTGTTTAAATTAAAAATAAGTAGGCAAGAAATATGGAGATCTGAAGGACGGGTAATTTGAAACTTGACAGGAACGATATGTTTAACTACTCTTTATGCAATATATTTATGAGGTACCGCTCATAGGGGATCTTCTTTTTCATTCACTTCTTACTAAGATGAGAGGGTTGATACGAAACGATATTCATGTAAATGGAAGCTCTCTTGAAGATATTCATTACAAATTTTATCATTTCCTGAATAGTAAACTATTGAAAGTGTTTTGTATTTCCACGTTAAATTTTGAAAACGCTAAAAACATGTAAATCGCCAATGACATACTGCTGTGATAATAGATAAGAAAGCCAATCGTAACTAATTACCAAATTACTTTCCTAAATTTGCAACGAGATTAAGTAATGTTTCCCTAATGATTTTTGTTACAAATTCAATATAAATGGAATTTCGATAAAGATGGTAAATTTTCATGAAAACATATTTCATGATTTCCAATTAAATAATCTTCAATAATGTGAAAATAGATAATAGTTTTCATATAAACGGTTAATATTCCAAAAATCATATGAACAGTTAATAATGAGGAAAAATCTAACATATAAACATTATGTAAAGAAAAGGTTTTTTACATGAAGTAACTTTTACGCGTTTGTTCGAAGAAATTCAGATTGACTTGACTATACAAATACAATATTAATGTACTACTATAAAGTATTTTCTTTAGCTAATTCAAACAAAGATTACAAAAGAAAGAGCTTCAAAAATTTATTTTTGTCTATAAGAAAAATGGGTATTTCAAGTAGTATTAAGGTAATTATAATATGTTAGGTAATAATATACATAATATATAATAGGTACATATACATACATTTTACCTAACTAATAAAGCATGGAAAACAATAATTTTTTAATATATGACATAGAAAAAGGAAATTTACTAAATGCTCCCATCTCGAAACATTCTATTTCTCGGTATGATATCATCATACCCCAGACAACAAAGACTTCAAGGAGAACAAATAAAAATTATTAAATGGAACGGTTAAGATTGTGACATATTATTACTTGTGATTTCTGTTACGTAATTTTAAAACTAGCAGCGAGAAAAATTAAATGGTTTTGGTTAGAGTTGTCGCAGCCTGAAGGAATTCGTAAATTCCTTTTAAACTGATGTGTTTCAAAGGATTATGAAAGGATTATTATGGACCTTTTTCATTTACATTTTTTTGAATTGTCCTCTATATAGGGGCTCGGGATTTACTTGAGCTCATATCGAAAAATTCATCCTTTTGATATTTGAGCTCTCACAAAGAATTGATAAAGTAAGGCGTAAGTCTAAAGCAGATTATAAAGACAGTTAAGAAGCGCTTTCGTGTCGGGAGTAAATCTGTAAGAATAAAAAAATAGATTTCGGAATTAGAAAGAATTTAGATCAATATGACAACTAAACACGGGAAATAGAAAACAGAAGAAACGAAATATAGAAGTTTTTGAAATGTTTTGATGTAAAAAAAGAGTTAAAAAAATAAGGGGTATTGACAAATTACAATGTACGTTTGCTTTAAGATGAATAAAATTTATAACAGAATGTTTCAAAAATGATTAGATTGAACCATATTCTAAAGCATCTAGCCAGGATAAGAGTCGGACAGAGTAGAAGTAGACTGTAAACAGTAAAAACGACGAACGGAGAGAATGAAGAAACGAAGAGAAAATTTTCGGAATTAGAAAATATGTTATCCGTTAAGAGATGATAGAATAATAAAAATAAAGAAAGGTGAAATGAGATGTAAACAAAATAAATCTTTGTAATAAAAATAAACAAATATATAATTGAAAAATAAAACAATTTTATAATTAATTAATACAACAAAAAATGTAACAAAATATTCACAACATCCAACAAATAGTTCTTACCATAACTTAACCCCAGATAAGCAATGAATGATGTTCTGGATACAACTATGATAGTCAGCACGAGAGGTGAGGTACAGATGTAATTATTTCTCTTTAACTAGTAACGTGTCAATGACCGCTTTTAACCAATGTGGTGAGAAACGCAAGCTACGCACCGTGTTCCAACTGTAATTCCTCCCTCGTCCTTCATTAAAACGCATCTATTACATGATATTTATTTATTTATCGTATGACATAAACAATATACATCAGGTTCAAAATAACATATGCGAAACTAGAATATAAACATATATAACTGTAAAATAATATACATATTTACAACGTCACAAACAAACATCTAAATCATTTAAATAATAAATTATGTTACTCGCTACATTCAGGAACTCTCTGAAAAGCCCTTTATAAGTTTATAGGAGATAATTTCTCACCACATAACTGTTGGTTTGACTTTTCGTACCGTTTTAACATCCTGAGTCTATTACTCTGTTACTTTACACTACTTCCGGAGTGAATTCACCATTTTCTCTTTCGTCGTTCTTGTTCTATTTAGAGAAATTTCAAGGTAGATCAAAGCCACGAAGATTGATGTCAATATATTATGAAGAAAGTTCTCTCCTTAGTTATATCTTCCTGCTTTAGTGAGCTTAAAGTTTGTTCTTGAGCTGGATCGACAGTAGAGTACAAATGTGTTTTATCGATCTTAGCCTTTATATCTTAAGTTCGCGTAAGTCAGAACGTATAGACAACTTCTGTATTCTTTTATTGTTTAAAAAGAGTTTGATGCATATTTGTATAACTTAGAGGGCACAATATTGCAAAATTTTAAAGGATATTAATTGGAAGGCGCATTACATCCGGTTTGTTTTGAATATCAAATTAGTTGGAGAGAACTAATCTAGAGTGAACTGGCATTAATGATATAGAAAAAAAGTGATAGAGTATTGCATGGATTTCCTATGTCGGTCAAGTCATAAAATACCTTTCACAGCTTTTTCATTGAAAAATCTTTCCGACTACGGAAGGTTTTTGCGAATCATTTAGTAAGGATCTGATTTTTCTATTTTTTTATTTATTTATGGTAAAATAATATCTATTTATAAAACCATAAGAAAAAGTTTTTTTTTTAAATTATTTACGTATATATGCATTGTAGGTAACAAGTTTGCCTTAATAAAGTTTTCTCTAAAATGACTAAGAAAATCGAAATAGGCTTTTTCACAATATCTCCTACTTCCTAAATGAATTTTTGGGGGAAAATGATCAATACTTTTTATATAGAAATATTTGAGCCAAATTTGAAGAGAATCTAGTGATATAATCTAGATAATCTAATGTATATAATCTAGAAATATTATGAGATGTGTGGTCAACAGAGCTGAAAACTAAAAAAGTTATCGTCATTACTTCTTGCAGAAGGCCCATAAAAACCTGATTAAAGCCCAGTCAAAATCTCGAGTCAGTTACTGTGAAAACCAACAATAACACAAATAGAGTAATTAATATTTAAAAATTATGCGGTGTATTTCAAATAAAAATCGACCAAGAACGAAGCTGAGAAATTTATGGAACCCTTGCCTGCTTTTTCCAATATAAAATCATTATTAAATAAATACCTAAAAGAAATATGACCATTGAAGAAATTTAGATAAAATTTAAATAAAAATATAGTTTAGACATTGGAATCTTGAATATTAGAAAACTATTTTCTATTTATAAACTTGTTAGTAAAAAAAGTCAATATTTCGTATTCAGACTGGTTTGCTGTATTTGTTCATAAATATAAGTTACGTTCTATTTTTTGAAATAGTTGAACTGTCAAAATGTACAGGGGTAACAAAACCGGGGAATCAACATTTGAAAATGAAAAAGATTCTATTTTCAAATGTATTTTATTAAAATAATATAAATGTTGTTATTCGTGAGGGGGGAATTGAACTGTCGTGGTGACTAGGGTTTGTGCTCTCTTATTTAAATATAAAAACTTAAACTGATTTAATTTGTACAGATTTAAATAAAGAAAATACACATTACTGTTTAAATATGATTAAAAATCGAGAGAAACTGAGGATAAATTTTTTCTAATGCAATTAATGTTCAAGTAAAAGTGAAAAAAATATTTAAAACAAAACGAGGATGTGCTTCCTTTTGATTAAAAGTGACAGTAATACTTATTATAGTGATCTACTTGCTGATTAATTCAGACAGACCGCATGCTGCTGTTCTCAAACAAGGTTTAATCGCGACTGGTACTATATACAGTACGAGTCTTATATATATTAATACATTAATATATCTACTATTATGGTCGGCTGAAATGAGCATTGCGCCTTGACTTATGGGTCAATATTTTCCTTACTCAATGCATGAACATTTTAGTTAAATATATCATATTTTTAAAATAACAATTTCTATTTGAAATAAGTTTTTTTTTAAATGACCTCTTTTTATTTACAGAGCAGCCCTACATGCCAAACTCTGTCAAAAACTTGACTGATATCGAGGAAAACCGCTGAACAGTATTTTTTGTTGTCTAGAGCATAATTTATAATGTTAACAATTCTATCTGCTTGCTTCACAGTAGCATATTTCTTCCTAAACCCAAACTGATGATTTGGAATTTGATTATTTACAAACTGCTTCATTCTTTTTAAAAAGAAATTTTCAACGCTTTAGAGAGCATAGTAAGCAAGCTGATAGACCTATAAGATTTAATATCTATTGGTTCTTCACCCGGTTTTGGTATAACAATTATTTGTGAAATTTTCCACGGGCCAGGAAAATGATCAATTCGAATAACAGCATTAAAAATTAATATGATTAAACGTATCACTTGTCAGGGTAATGCTTGAAGAATTATTAAATCAGGTAATGCTTGAAGAACCTGATCGGTGATTAAATCATATCCCAGCGCTTTTTTTTGGATGTACTTCGTTGTTAATCACCGAAGAAACCTTGTGAATTGTAAAGCGTTTTATTAGTAACGACATTTGAAAAGGAGAAATCAAATTTTCGGAAAGTTTCCTAATTTGATTTGGATCCATTTCGATATTATTGATTGGGCTGTAACACGTGCGAAAAGTGCTCAGAAATTTGGTTCGCCTTCTCTTGAAAACTTCTTGCCCATGGTCTGTTATTTTTACGGAGAGGAGGAATAGACTGCTGGGGTCTCTTGAACGACTTCGTAACTTTCCATAAAGTATATTCAGCAGACTGCCTATCAGAGATATTTTCAATGTAAGATTGAAACTAAATGTTTTTAGAAGTTTGAATTAATCTTTTTAATTCTTGAGGAGCTCTGTTAAATTTTTCCCTTATCAGCAGGGTAACGAGTTCTATGCCATACGCGTTGTAGTCTCCAGCGTTCTTCTATCTTTACTCTAATAAAGACCGGATATGTATTTTGAGCTGGGGGAGCAGAATCCAAATTAGGAATGGAGACCCACGACGCTACTGAATCAATTTTATCAGTTCGAGTACTGCATTATCCACATCGGCCGGTGATTTCAAAGGCGCTTCAACCTTGTGTTTTCCTCCAAAAAGTCATGAAAACATAATTTATTAAACAGAGTGGGAGATCGAGCAGTAGTATAACTTCAAAAGATATCTTGAGCACAACAGGAGTATGGTCTGACGACAAGTCAAAATGTGGTCAACATGTAAATAGTTTTCAGAAATATCTTTGAAAATGAAAAAATCCAGGAGATCTGGAATTTTATTAAGAACTCTAGGCCAGTAGGTTGGTTCTCCAGAAGATAAACACTCCAAATTATTGTCAGTCATTGATTTAAAAAGTTGCCTGCCTTTTGGTGATGTTAGTCGTGATCCCCAGTGTAGGTGTTTAGAATTCCAATCCCTACCACAGATGGATGTCGGACCCAAGGATCTAAAGAATGATGTAAACTGTTCCGCCTTCACAGCATGCCTTGGTGAGCAATAAACGGAATAGACAGAAAATTGTGATCGTTTATTGTGGACAACTATGGACACTACTAACCTTAGTTTTATACTGTTGATAAATATTACACTCTTTTTAATTCACTTGATATTGATCGTCGCAGTTAATGCAGGAAGCTGGAACCTGTGGTGCCTTAGAGCAGACTATTGTGGCATGATCTGCACTGTATTTCACAAAACCTGTGGAGGCGATTGCATAGATTTTTGGTATGCCCAAAGCGTTGACACCGTTTGCATTGGTCCACTTCTTTTTTAACATACGGAGCTTTGAAGCTTACAATTGTATAGGTGAGAGATTTCAAGTCAAAAATTTCTTTATTATTAGATTTGGGCTTCAAATCTATGAAATAAACGATTCCTTTGTTTGACGATGTAGAACATTAGTAACGTTTCTAACCTCGTGGCCTAACTTCGCCTATTCATCAACGATTACTGATATCTTCCGAGTGATGCATGCCTCACATGGCCACTCTATATCCTCATTTATGTTTGAGTTTATATGTATAGTAACTAATTTTGCTTTCAAGCATTTTTGACCTAATAAATTGATATGTTTCAATATTCACTGGCAGAACGTTCACAAATATTTTACTATGTTATTTTTACACTGAATTTAAACAATTGTTTTAAAATTAATCTTATATAAACAATTTAAAAAACACTTCAATACGTTTAGGTATATACAATATACACAACCATATCTACAAAACAACGTGCTCCTGATAACCACAACACTCAATACTGTATTAATGTATACATACATGCGTACCGGTATACAGAAGAGAGAAGAAGAGCGGGAGAAAAAAAGGGAAGTGGAATCAACGTCTTTCTTTATTGTATATTGATGTAAACTTATATTGCTTAAATATACTAAAAGAGAGAAAGAAAGAAAGAAAGAAAGAAAGAAAGAAAGAAAGAAAGAAAGAAAGAAAGAAAGAAAGAAAGAGAGAGAAAGAAAGAGAGAGAGAGAGAGAGAAAGAGATGTATCGGGAATCACCGACGGATCAAGGATGTTTTTTCTCCCATTCTATATATCGTATTATACGCATACATGTATAAATTCTCGTTCCATGTCTTTCTCCTATATATGGTTAGCGTCTCGTGACGATTTTTGATTACGAGTCAGCTACTTTTTTCTCCATGCAAAAGTCTATCACAAAAGTGTCCGGCACAAAGCGCCAAAAAATTTCACTTCAAAAAAGGAACTTTTATTTTTTTGGAGTCAAATGTCGGTATAATTGTATATGTTAACGAAACAGAAATTGGGAAAGAAAATAAGTTTGAAAATTTTTTTTCTGGTTTTATAAAACCAATTAATAACAATATTTCATAAACAAATAAATTCTTTTATTAAAAAGCGAATGAATAACCAATGGTAAATAATTTAAAGCCTATTATTTTTATCGGTTGATACAATAATATTCCTTTATTATACAAACAGTATTCCTTTCATTACCAAATTTTGTTAGTGTTAGAAAAGTGCGATTTGTGTGCGTGCGTGCATGCTGAATAATGTACTAAAAAATTCTAAAATACAATGTATTAAAATAAAGAAGAATATGTGATGAGAATTAAAATTCAGTTAGAATACATTTACTTTCAAATTTTTGTAGTAGTCGTGAAAAATACGAGATAAGTATTTATGGTATCAGAAGGAAGAGAAAATATAGCGAAATATACGAATTGCTGATAAGAAAAGAGTATTTGGGTGATCTGAAAAACGAAGAGGAGAAGTTAAATATACGACGAACTTAAATGGTGATAGAAGTAAAATCGACGACTTGATCTTTAGTTTTGAATAGGTATTACTTTATGATGATGCTTATGAGGGAGAGTATAAATAAAAAAAAAAATTCCTTTTCAAATAAATTAACTAAACATTTTAATTATTAAACCTGTGAATAAAAAAATGGATTTGTTTCATTATAAATTATCATCATTAGATAAAACTTAAGAATTAAAAAAAAAAATATTGGTTTAAACCTTTGCTTTTCAATAAAATTCAAAAAAATAAAGGCCCCTCCATTCGACCCGTATTTATTTTTCTTCATTAAATTCGTCAAGTTTTTCTCTTCACCAAACGGATGGATTTTGATAATTCTACTTTTAATTTGCAGAAAAAGTTCTTTTTAACTTATTCCCACATAACATTTTCTAAATGAAAAGTCATCACATCGTCGTTAACTTAAATTTTATTTCCCATTATTATCACTTAACGTAATATGGTAGGCAATATTATTTATTGAAACTACGCTATTTTTCAAGAAAATTAAAAAAAAAAAATTATACTAAAAACTTAGGATAAAAACGTTACATTTTACGAGTATTTTCACAAGAGCCTTAGCCGAAACTCTGTCGTAGTCACATTACATTATGCTTTAAATTCAGTTTTTCTATATCAAGTCCTACCTGCTTTTTATCTTTTTTTTTCATATGCTTTTCTTACGTTTTATTATTGTATTATATGTTATTATGTTTTACTATTATTATATTCTTGTGTTTAGTGTCCGTTTTATTATTTTATTTTGTTTTCTTAGCATTTATTATAATAAATTTTAAAATAATACATTATGCTTCATTTCTTATAAACCCGCATTACAAATGACTCTTAGAATTTACATGCTTCTCCTACCCTGATCCTATCATTTTATAGAAAAATTCTTTATCATATTGTTAACATACATGTTTAAAAATGTTGCGATAAGCAGGGAACTTATTTCTATATCTAGATCAAATCAATCATTTTATGGGTTCTATATTTTCATAGGTGTGTCTTCTGGAATAAAATTCATTAATTTTCCTTTTCTTTCCGTATAATATTTCGATTTTAAATAATTTCATTTGCTTTTACCATTTGTCACTTATATTTTTATAAAGCCGAAATATCACTCCTAATCATTTTTATTCCAATTTTGTGTTTACGCGTATTTCAGAAACATTTTAGTGGATACTTTACTGTTATTTATAATGAATTATAGAATATCTTTCTTCCACAATATTTAAGTCATTGAAATAGAAGTACAGTAAATGTTGCTGAAACATTTAACAAATATAATTAAATTTAATGTTATAAACTTTTAAATATTTATTCATTTAAACATTAAACTAAATGAAATAACAACGAAATTAAATTTAACTACGAATTTAAATTAAAAGTATATAATTATATTTCAATGAAGGACGTTTTGGTTTAATGTAAACTTTGAGAGAGAGAGAGTGGGTGGGTGTGATGGAGGGTGGTAGGAGGGAGGGGGGGGGAGGGAGGGAGAGATAGAGAGAGAGAGAGAGAGATAGATAGATAGATAGAGAGAGAGAGAGAGAGGGAGAGAGAGA
>JAAAKQ030233435.1:0-11232 GCA_010016005.3 Zanna intricata | reverse complement strand
CATGCCTGACCGGGATTCGAACCCGGGACCTTCCGGATGAAAAGCCGAGACGCTACCACTCGGCTACGGAGGCTGGCGCATTATTATAAAGAAAGCAGGAGCAGATAAATGTGAAGAATACAGAACAATTAACTTAACTACTTCCGCGTTAAAAATCTTAACTAGAATTCTGTACAGAAGAATTGAGAGGAGAGTCAAAGAAGCAGAAGACCAACTTTCAGGAAAAGTATAGGAACAAAGGAAGGAATTTTAGCACTCAGATAAATAATAGAAGGAAGATTAACATAAAACACACCAACATACATGGCATTTATAAACTTAAAAAAGGCATTTGATAATGGAATAAAATGTTTAGCATTTTTTTAAATTTTAGGGTTCAAGTATAGAGATAGAAGAACAATTGCTAACATTTACAGAAACCAAACTGTAACAAAACTAGATTGTGGATACCGTTGTTCTTTGGTGGTTGGTTTTCAATTAACCACATGTCTCAGTTATGGTCGACCTCAGATTGACAATGACTACACTTTATTTAAATTCATACATATCAAACTCTCAAGTAAAACATTCGGTCATTCCTGAGGCCAAACAGAAAAACAAGGTTAGTGGCTAATAATAATTCAAATCAATAGAAATTAAATTTATATAAAAAAAATGTAACAGTTCTGTTAAATATTTTAACACCGTATTTGCTTAAAGTCAAGCAAAATAATCCAGAGTTGATAACCATTTGTTTGGAATAAAAAATTTCAATTTCTGTTTGTTAAAATTTATGCCATAGTTCACAAATTTGTTTGTATTTTAAATTACCCTACTTAATTTATGTTAAGATTTATATTTAAGTTGATTATTGACGCAGTTGTTTACTTTTACGAGTAAATACCTAACACAGCCATATAATTTGAATTTTACCTCTCTTGATTGAAGCGCGAAAACGATTTAAAATCATATTTGCTTTCAGTAAAGATTTTCAAAACTATAAAATTAAATGCTAGTCGAACACTTACTATTCATTATGTAATGGATTGTTATATAAAACAATCATTTTTTTAAACTTAAAAAGAGTGTATATAGATGGAACAAATTTATATAACGCTATAGGATTCGTTCGATGTTTCATGTTGGTACTGAATAAAATAAAAGTACTAACGGTGTTAAATTATATATATATATATATATATAGAAGTGTAATTTTGATATGAGAGAAAATAAATACTATTTTACGAAAAACATTGTCATGTTATCTGTTATAATCAACGTTTACGCTTATTATACCCATAATTTTATTTAATACTATACTCAATGTACTTTTTTATTCACATGCTGTGGTGGCAACACTGATGTTATCATAGCAACGGTTGCTATGAAAATAATGGTTGCATCGTTAAATGATAAGAGTGGTGGTAGCATTTGGTTGTGCATACGCTATTTTATATTTAAATTATTCGGTTTAATTCTTGTGTCATGATATGGTTGTGTAACTTTTACATTCCACTGATTAATGAAAATTAGGTTTGTCTCTGTTGTTGTCATTGAGTTATTTTTAATGTTGTAATCCCGATTTGCGGCTGTTTATTTAATTAAATATGATTTAAAGGTAGTCCAGTTTCGAGTTAAAATGCAGTTTTATGTGGTAAAAATTATGAACTTAAAATAAAAATGTAAGGTTTTATGGGCAAAGAATTAAAATTTCTCGTTTGCCAAATGTTGATAAATGTGCTTCCAGAAGATATTTTTTATGCTTACACACAGAAGCTACATTAGTTCTAAGATTTAAAGCGTATTTTAATTAAAGCAGGAAAATGTTTTATTATTGCGGTCAGTTATTGATTTTTTTGTATTTAACAATGAAAGTCATAGGAAATAAAGAGGGGGGGGGGAAGGAATATTTAATTGAGAGAAGTACAGTACAAATAGATACCTATAAAAACTTTTTACGATTATTAATAATACTTTTTAAAAATTTTTAACTATTTTTAGTATTTATTGTTTACTAATGAATGATTTTTTAACTTTCTGATTTAATCTTGTTATTGTTAATTTTCGTTTCTGAAGTGTTTTTTTTTTGTTGGTGCTATATAATGTAATGTTTGTTGATTTGTTGTTTTCATGATGAAATACTGAAGACTTGTTTGTTTTCGTTGGCACTTACTTGCTTATGAGAAATTTAATATCGTTCTTATGCGATGATATATTTAAGAAAATATAGGTTCAGTTTTTAAATTAAAGAAAGAAGTAATAACTCATTCTATTTTATTAATGTTGTAATACTGTTGACAGATTACTGTTGTCAGGAAAATTGGTAGGTTATATTACTGTTTCAAATTGGTAAGTTGTACTGTATGTATACTCATAAGTTGATGACTTGAAATTAGGAACAGTGTTTGAAGGTAAGTGAACCAAACAAGTGTGTGTTCATAGGTGTGTGTGTGTGTGTGTGTGTGTGCGCGCGCGCGCGCGCGCGCACATACATATATATTTTTTAATTAATATTTTTAATATACTTAGTATTTTTTCTTTATTCTTCACAAGTATTTTACTATGTTATTTATTTAAACAATTGTTTTAAAATTAATTTTATATAACAACTTACATATAGATATACACAACCATATCTACAAAGCAACATGTTCCAAATAACTACAACAGTCTTTCTAAACTGTATTTTTGTATATGCGTACTGGTATCCAGAAAGAAAGTAAAAGACTGGAGAAAGAAAGAAAAATTTAATCAATGTCTTTTTTACCATATATTGATATATATATGTATATGCACACATGTGTAAGTATACAGAAAGACAGAGCATATATATATATAGAATGAGAAGTGGCAGAAAAAACACTGATGATCTGTCTGTTACTCCCAATACACTTTTCTTTCTTTCTCTTGCTCTCTCTTTCTGTATACTTACACATGTGTGCATATACATATATATCAATATATGGTAAAAAAAGATATTGATTCCATTTCTCTTTCTTTCTCCAGTCTTTTTACTTTCTTTCTGGATACCAGTACGCATATACAAAGATACAATTTAGAAAGACTGTTGTAGTTATTCGGAACATGTTGCTTTATAGATATGGTTGTGTATTGATATGTAAGTTTTTATATAGAATTAATTTTAAAATAATTGTTTAAATTCATGTTATTTGCATATAGGTATAAATTTTCGATCCATGTCTTTCTCTTCCATATATATGCTTAGTGTCTAGTGACAATTTTTGATTAAGTCAGCTGTTTTTTCTACATTCAAAAGTTTTTTCTTTCTATCACAAGTTTCTTTTGTCTACCGCAGAAGTGTCCGGCACAACGCTCCAAAAAAGTTTTCACTTAAATAAAAATTGGTATATATTAGCATCATATTCAAATGCTGATAGCAACAAGATCTTCAAGAATCAATCTCATACATTCAGAGCAAGTACTATTCAATGTACTTTCTTATAGTAGTGAAAAACATGGTAGTGTGTCATTAAGATGACTCATATGAATTAA
Source organism: Zanna intricata (assembly GCA_010016005.3). NCBI lineage: Eukaryota > Metazoa > Arthropoda > Insecta > Hemiptera > Fulgoridae > Zanna > Zanna intricata. The sequence continues at coordinate 7,740 of JAAAKQ030233435.1, read as the reverse complement.
TAATATTGTAGTTTGACGGTTTCAGGCAATTTAATTATAATAAATCATGAATTGTAAATCTGGTGTTATAATTTACACATAATGACAATTTATACATTATGCATTGTTTTTGAAAAAATCCTTTAGAATACTTATTAATAACAGATTATGTTGTAATTATAGCAGTTTGTTTACATTAGTATATTTCTTACAGAGAATCTCTTCAGAATTCTCTGCATTCAAAGTAATTTTGTCCTGATGCATTCTTGATCTCTTTTGTAATGGGTATTTGAAAAATAATTATTGATTTATTTCAGCCGGGTTGAGAAAGGAGAAAAATCAATTAAAAAGATAATTCAGAATAAAATAACATTAAACATCCATTTGCAATGTACGATGAAACAATTGATGTTCAAAATGCTGAAGAAGTTAGGAGTCCTACTCCTGAAAGTGCTGAAAGTGGATTTGATAAACTAACAAAACAAACTGGAGATGATCTTTCACAAATTGGTAATAAAGTATGTTGAGCTCTAATTTTGTTATTTTGTAATAGATTAAATTGCCTTGTTAGTGTTTGCTGTATAAGACCAGTGTGTGTGACTGTATAGTAGGGTTAATTGCATTAATTTTTATTGTAGTATGTTGGGTCTGTGACATCACATTCAACAAATGCCTGCAGAGTAGAATTGTTTATGCAAATCTGAGCAGGGTATATTTTTAAATTGATATTATTTTCACCTTTTAAACAACCAGTCAAAATCTAATTTATTTATTGTTTAATTTCTAATCTTTAATTTATTTTTTTAAACTATTTAATTAACAAGTCACTATTTTGTAATAAACTTGTATCAGAATGTGGAGCAGAGGTCAATAAATCCTTTAAAGGAACTTTTCTTTGCAGTAATCTCTTATGCTAATGAATTGGTATTTTGTATTCCTTTTACTTACAGACAATACATTATCTTTATTAACGATAAACATTTAGACTGAATCAATCTATCTATATTTTTTATGCCACAACCTCTTTCCAATCTGCTAATTTACTATAATTGTTACTATTTTTTTTTTTCCCCCCCCAACTTTCAGTATACCGTCAGGTAGTATATCTTCAGAGGGTGATATGAATGATTTGTAGCATATGTAAAAATCTATGCCTGACTGGGATTTGAACCTGGGACCTTAATTGTTACTATTTAGAAAAAAAGGAATTGTAAAAAAAAAATATGATATTTTTTTTGTTATGTCATCCAAATATATTGGCTGAAATATATTTATTTACATAAGAATAAATGAAGAAACCAAAAAGTACATCGGTAATATTTTACTGATTTACTTATTGTACCGACTTATTGTGCTTTTTGTAAGCTTTACTTAGAAAAACTATTGTACTTTGCAATAGGATATAGTTTTGTTAGCATGGTCAGCTTAGAAAAAATTAAGAGGTTATTAATCATCTCAGGGATCTATTATTATGGATTATAAAGCTTGAAGAGCTTAATATATAATTTTTTTTCTGATTATGAAAAAAGATCTTGATGAAAGGTAACTAAATCAATGTGTATGATTTTACTGCAGATCTAATTTTATATAGCAAGTTAATATAGCTTTTAACACATAACTTTCAAGTTTGTTATAACTGTATAAAACCATTGCACGAAGTAAACAGTTTAACTTTAATGTAATACACGTTTTTTAACATATTTAAAATGTTTTTCCTATTTATATACTACCATTTGTAATTTTTGTAAAGTTCATTTAAAAACATCATTTTTGTCCTTTAATGTAACCTTAAAAGTGATGGAGTTAGAAATGGCTTGAAAAAGATGGAAAAATATGAGATTTATTTGTCATTTGGTCAATATAAGACATAGTAATGACTAGTATCTAAAAGGTCTTTATCATTAACATATATTATGTTTTATTTTAAAAGTATAATTAATTTTTTTTATTTTTTGAGAAATGGGTATGTATTTCAGGGATCATCAATATTAAATCGACCCATGTCTGCTGTGAGTAGATCTGATCATTCATTGTTAAATCCACGTCGTACAACAGAATTAGAATCAGATCTGTCAGATCATTCCGATGATGACGACGACGATGATGAAGATGATGATGATGATGATGTTCAAGCACCGATTCTGGAAGGGTAATTATGAGGGTCGCTCAATAATTAAAAGAGACAAGTGACTGTAGAAAAATTTTATTATTTATTCGAAGACAATGAAACCAATGCTATTTTTCATCATAATCCTTGGCTACATAAGGCTCTTGTCTTATCTTTCTGTGAAGTCTTATTTCATTAGTAAAGAATTGTTCACCTTTGCGTTTGAGAAATTCTTGTATGGTACAATGTTAAAGTACTACCTGCTCATTATTGCTGAACTAGGTGCCAAATAAAAAATCCCTTTTGGGATGCTAGAAGGCGGGGGTAGATTTCATTGGTGCTAAGTAGGGAATAAAAAAGATTTCTACCATAAAGTTGATAAAACTTCAAATATGACCATGGTTGCATGTGAAAAAAAAAGTTTCACATATTTAGCATATGACAAGCCCTATCTTCTTACAATTCCAGCAATATTTTGGTCGTCCCGTGCTGTAAGCGTTGGTCATATAAAAAATTATTTGAGTCAAAAGTTTTAGGTAATGTTCAAAGGAATTACAATCATTTAAACTGAGTCAAAACTGTGGCTATTAAGAGAGGTATGATTTTTTTTTTTACTTCAAAACTCCATTTTTTCCACTTCTGGATGATGATATTAAAAAATTTTTTTTTAAAAAGTGGTTGATATTAAAAAAACTTTACTTAAGGGCCTAAAACTTTACAAGTTTTAGGCCCTTATCCGAAGAATTATAGGAACTTTAAACGAATTTGATATTTTATTTAAGAAAATTATATTGATATTTTGTTTTTTTTAGAACAACTCCCCCCCCCCCTATTTCCACTCCCATGGTCCAATTTTGCCCATTCACAAACTAGACCGAGATTTTGGATCATTATATTGTATGTATAAATTTAAAAGTGATTGGTGCAAAATTATTGGTTATCATATCTGTAAGAAAGGGAAATATATATATATAAACTTTTGAACTGACTGTGGTTTTGAGGTCTGGGGGTTGTGAAACGTGAAGAAATGTTGAAATTTTCCCGAATTTGAATCATGGTATCCATTACAGTAGGTAGGCTTCTAAAACATTTTAGAACACCAAACAAAAAAAATTGATGATGTGAGATAGAGACTGTTAAGATGGAAGTGGCTACATCATCTAACTCAACATTAGAATAGGTTCACATATCTTTTGAGTGATGTGAGAGTGAAAGAATCATGTCTTTTGACAGTTAGAGAGAGTCAGAGAGGTGGAAGGGACATTATTTCCTTATTGTAAGTTTTGGTTCATTTGCAAGCATATCACAATAGTTCCTGTTGATTGAACATTGAACTTCAAAATAATCACTATAAATCAGATCTTTATAGTTCCAAAATACAGGTGGCATCATATTATTAGCTGATACATAGGTTTTGAATTCTTCATGGAAGTGAATTCAGAGATGCTTCTATTTGATGCTCTTGACGTTTTGATTCTGGTCTTCCACAACTATGAAAATCAGTGACAATTGTTCTGTCCTGTTTAAACTATTCAATCCATGTATAACATTTGGATGGTTAATACAATTTTCACTACATCGTGAGTAAATTTCGGCCAGTTTTACACCTTCATAAAATAAAAATTTATCACAGCATGCTGTTCTTCCATAGTAAAAGTTTAAAAGTGGAGCCAACATTTTGAAATGAACAAAATAAATTAGAATAATGGAAATTCTTTTCTAACAGGTGATATTTTGTATGACAGGATTGTCAATTTGAACATTAGTGAGTTCCAATTTATTCTACACACAGATTTTCCATTTGTTGCCATTTGTCTCTTTAGTTATTAAACAGCCTTCATATTTTAGGAGTTTTATTTATAATTCATAAATATATTAAAGGATTTTTTTTTTTTTGATCATAGCACATATTATAATTGCTGTTATTGAGCATATCCACTATTGCTGTTTTGAATGTGCAAGGCGTGGTTCACAAGTAAGGCCAATTGGTAACAAAATTAGAACAGTTGAAAAAATGAAAAATTTATTTGTGGTATCAAATACTTATACTTAATTTCTACTTAATCACCATTTCATGATACAGGCTTCTTCAAATCCATTGCATAAAATTCTGCCGTCTGGAATTGTAACCACTTTTGACCACAGATTTTCAACTCTTCACTTCCTTCAATCCAGTTTTTGAGTTGAGGAAGATTCCTCACTTATTGCAAGATCAGGACTGTAACGATATGATAAAAAAAAATCTGAAGTTTTGAATCATTTAATTGTGCATGCAGCTGTGTGTGGATGTATGTTTTCATGAAGAATAATTTCTAATCGAAGCATTTTCCGTTGTTGGTTTTGAATGGTGTGATGCAGTTTAGAAAGTCACAATAGATGGATTTTCCAGATTCCTAGAAATCAATAAGTACATCCCCTTTTAGTCCCAGAACACATTTGCCGTGATTTTCCTTTGAAATTCTGCTTGTTTGTATCTTTTCAAGTTTAGGTGAACCAAAATTGCGTTACTGCATGGATTGTTGTTTCTTCTCAGCATTCACATATGAAATCCATGTTTTGTTACCAGCCTCCTTCGTGGTTAAAGTACTTGCAAATGTTATTCTCTGATCTTTGTGAGCACTTGTCAACATTTTTGGCTTCTATTGTGCACACTGTTTTTGATAGCCTAGAGTATCATTCACAGTTCTCAACAATGTTTTCTTTAAAAATTCTGGAGATTCTAGAGAAAGATTGTTGATCATTGCTGATGGTTTTCTGAATATTTTGCATTCACACCTTCAATGAGATTCATCAGTCCATACACTAGATTTGCATTTCTCTTCTTTTTTTGAGAACATTAGAACAGCTTTCCTTAAACTCACAACACCATTATCTAACTTTTCCTTCTTTCATTGCAGTAAGTCCATATGTTTCACACGTGATGGTAAAAATTAGAAATATTATCACTTATCGAAATTCATAACTGGCAGGATTTCTTATTAGTGCACTAATTTTACTCATTGTCTTGCAAAGCCAAGACTTCATGTAATTCTTGTTACATTTTTCACCATGAGGATGGTCATTTGTGGGAAGTTATTGATATTGGAATGCCTTCATGCCACAAATTTTGTTTTTAGATGACATGCTTGCAGTAACTTAATTTGATTGGTTCTTTTGTAGCTTTAGGACTAATCTGTTGTAGTCACCTTTTTTCTTTTTTACAAGTTCAGTCACAGCTGTTCTATTGATATATATCTTGACTTGCCATTCCTCTCTTCTTGATTGCATCATCTGTGGAAAAGAGCTGGCTTAAAAGGGGAGATGGTGAGGGTAATTGAAGGTAATCCAAAAATAAACTAAATGATAACTAAATAAAACCACTGATAAATACTGAAATTTTTCTGACATAAAATATTGGTTCTATAAAGAGCTGTGATGTTATAGTAGGTTAACTATATTAAGTGTTTTTTTGTTGTTTTTAATTCTATATTTCCAAGAAACTCCATTGAATGAGTATTACAGCAGATCCCTAAGTATAGAGATTAATGTGTCGTTTTTCCTTGTTTTCCAGGAGTTATGACCCTAGGGACTATGACCATCTAACAGTATCTGCCGATGTAAAAGATGTATTCAAATATATCACATGGTAAGGAATTTTAATTATATTAATTTTATAATTTAATTAAGAACTTTTTCAGAAGAGTCTAGCAGTTTTCTGAAAATAAGTATTTTATTGCTGTATTAAATAATTAAATCTGCTTGTGTGGTTGATTTTGTCCTGTCATAGCTCAGAATGTTACTTGTCAGTTACTGTTTTTTTTGTCAGTAATTCCTTTACTTGGGGCAAATTGGCTTCTGGTGAGTAACCCTGAGGGTTTTTGGTATAACTATATACATTTGTTATAACTGGCACAAGTCAGGAGAACTGTGAAACTGAAAAAATTCTGCTAGGTATAAGCGTTTATTGTAGTTATTAACTTATCGTGAACTCTTAACTTCAAGAAAAATATAAATTTATTAAATAAGTTAATGCTCTTGTAAGTTGTCTGCATATGAATATACCAAGAGAATTGCATCCCTGTTTCAGTAAATTGACAGTTGATGATTTTTAAATTAATCAAACATCTTAAAATATAGTCTGTATGAAAATACAGTTAGTTTTTGTGAATCATTTTATGAAGTAATAGTGAAAATATTCCATTTTACATTAAATCACTTTTTTCATTGTAATAATACATGTTGTGAATTGATATTACTCTGTCAATGCCCTGTATATCTATAAATTAAAGAAAAACAAATTCAATGAATGAAAATCTAAATTTTATTTCTGAATGAAAGACTGAATTTCATTAATACTACTACAAGTTAAAATACGTAACAGTGAATAAAAATGTAAAGCAAATCTCACAATGGAGCACCCAAAAATGGTTATAAATACTATGTTTGCTAAACGTGGTTGAATTTAGTATCCTAAAAATAACAAGCTAAGTTTCTAAACTTTTTTTTTTTTTTTTTTTGTTTAATCTCCGGAACCACAGTTAAGTATATCTTCAGAGGATGAGATGAATGAATTGATTGTAGCGTGTGTGAAAAATGCCATGCCTGACCGGGATTCGAACCCAGGACCTCCAGATGAAAGGCCGAGACGCTACCACTCCGCCAAGTTTCTAAACTTTGCTTGTTATTTTTATAATTGAGATTGTGATAGTTTATAGCAGTAGTATCTTTTGTGTTATTTAGGTGTGGTATTGTGCTAAAACATTTGAAATATGTTTACATTTTAATTATCTTCAAAATAATAAGATTGTTAAGTTGTATAATTAGATAGATTAAATTGACCTGAGTAAATAATTACTTTAATAAAGTATTTATTTAATTATTTGCAGGAAATAGTGTTAAATAGAATTTATAAATTCATATATTTTTGTTACATTGTTTTTCTCTATGCTTTTTTGAAGTTGTAAAAACACTTACGATCTTTTTTTATTTCTTAATGTTAAATTCTAATACATTTACACTTGCAAAGTAATAATCTAACAACACTGGTGTATGCTTATAGTTATAACATTAACAAGATATGCAGCTACCTATAGGTTCCACTGAATTATTAAATGTAAATAAGCGCTGGAGAGTTCTGATTATCAAAAAAATTGGTTAACCAAACCATAATGTGTTTTGTTAATTAATCTAAAAAAAAAAAAAAATAAACTGCTCGTTATAACCTGTTGTTATGTACTAATGTATTTTTGTTATAGTTACACTCCTCAAAGTATTGAGTTGGAATATAAATTGAAACCATTTATACCAGATTTCATTCCAGCAGTAGGGGATATAGATGCATTTCTCAAAGTGAATAGACCAGATGGTATTCAAGATGATCTTGGTTTACGTGTGCTGGATGAACCTTGTGCAAACCAAAGTGAACCGGCTGTCCTTTATTTACAGTTACGAGCAAATACCAAACAAACTTCAGCCAAACCTGTAGTAAGTTACATAATTACAAAAAGAAACATTTATAAAATTATGTTTTTAGAGTAACAGTACGGCTGAAAATTTCGTAGGCTAACATAGAGAAAATCTTTTTTTTGATAAAATTTAATTTTATTATTCAATATAGTTGCCTTTGAGAGCGATACAACGATTATAGCGGTCATACAATTTTTCGATACCATTTT